>LM523271.1:4202-28037 GCA_000941615.1 Parastrongyloides trichosuri
CCAGTTGGTACGCACGTTCCAAAGTCGTCGGTCGAAAAGTCATGACCGCAACCTAGGCCCTTTCGGGCGAAAGATGAAACCGGGCGCCTGAAACGGCGGCGCGTCGGTCAGAAGTAGACGCTGATCCCGGCGACCAGGGCGTCGGCGTACTGCTCGCCGGGAACCTTAGCGTTGGTGCCGTGCCAGCGCAGTTCGGCTTCCAGCTTGGGCGTCAGGGCGTAGGTCGCGCCGATATTGTAGCCGGTGTAGTCAACGCTGTTGTCCTGCTCGCGGCGGCCGACCTCGGCCGAGACGTTCAGCTTGTCGGTGAAGTCCCAGCCGCCGCGCAGGGCGACCCAGGTCCAGGCCTCGACCGATCCGGCGCCGTCGGGCGAGTGCTGCAACCGCAGGCGCGCGCTGGCCGGGCCGATCGAGCGCTTCATGTCGGCCGTAAACTCCCAGGCGTTGGCGTCATAGCCGGGGTCGGCGTCCACCCGCCACTTGTGCGCGACGTTCAGGTCGAAGTCGAAGCCGGCCCACTGGGGCTTCACCCCGCCGGTCAGCTCCAGCTCCAGCTCCGAGCCGCCGCTCTTGATCGTTTCGGCGGCGGGGCTGACGTAGAAGAGGCCGCTTTCGCTTTCCCATTCCGCCGCGCCCCAGACGAAGGGATCGCCGTCCGACTTGGAGGCGTCCTTGGAGCGGTTGTCGCTGGCGGCGCCGGCGCTGAAGCTCCAGCGGCCGGGCATGTCCTGCGCCTGTGCCGTCGAGGCCAGGATCAGGAGCGGGGCGGTCGCCAAGACGGTCGTCTTCAGGGCGGTCGTCAGGATGCGCATGATCGGCCTCGATAGGGGAGTGTCGAGGCCGCTTCCTAGAGGCGCTTCTTGTCGAATTTATCACAGGCCTGCGAAAACTCGTCCGTCAGCCGAGCGACAAGCTGAGCCGTGGTCGGCACGTCGTGGATGGCGCCCGAACCCTGGCCCGCCGACCAGATGGTCTTCCAGGCCTTGGCCTCCTCGCCCATGTCCAGCTTGTGCTCGGGCAGGGACTTCGGGTCGATCTTGTTCTCGACCAGGGAGGGGGTCAGGAAGTTGGCCGGAATACCCGAGACGGCGGGGGTGTAGGTGATGTCCGCCGAGCCCGACTGGACGATCAGATCCTTGTAGTGCGGCTGGGCCGCGCTCTCGGTCGTGGCGATGAAGCGGGTGCCCATATAGGCGAAGTCGGCCCCCATCATCAGCGCCGCCGCCACGTCCTGGCCGGTCGACAGGGCGCCCGCCAGGATGATGGTCCCGTCATAGAAGCTGCGCACTTCGTTGATCAGGGCGAAGGGGTTCACGACGCCGGCGTGACCGCCCGCGCCATTGGCGACCAGGATCAGGCCGTCAACGCCCGCCTCGGCCGCCTTCCTCGCATGGCGCACATTGGCGATGTCGTGGAAGACCACGCCGCCATAGCCGTGCACCGCATCCACCACGTCGCGCACGGCGCCCAGCGAGGTGATGATCAGCGGCACCTTCTCCTCGACCGAGACCATCATGTCGGCCATCAGGCGCGAATTGGTCGGGTGGATGATGTGGTTGACGCCGAAGGGGGCGGCGTCGGGCGTCAGGCGCGACTTGATCTCGTGCAGCCACTCCCGATAGCCCTCGGTCGTGCGCTGGTTCAGCGAGGGGAAGGTGCCGATCACGCCCGCATTGCAGGCCTCGACCACCAGGTCCGGCCCGGACACCAGGAACATGGGCGAGGCGATCACCGGCAGCTTCAGGCCGGACTGCAGGGAAGCGGGAATGGCCACGGGTCGTCTCTCCTGAAGGAATGCGTTGTTTTAAGCCACGCTAACCGGGTGTCGTCGGGGAAGGCAATCAGTGATCCTTCTCCCCTTGTGGGAGAAGGTGGCTCGCGCAGCGAGACGGATGAGGGGTGTGAGCGCCTCCGTGTCCGGCTATCGCACAAGGGAGACGCAGAGCAGCGGGAGTCGCGCCGACGCCCCTCATCCGAGCGCCTCCGGCGCCCACCTTCTCCCACAGGGGGAGAAGGAAAAAAGAGAGTCCAATTCGTCTGAATCGTCTGAAATCGCCCCTCCGTCGCGACGGCTTTTCCCTTGGCTGAGGCGCAGCCTAGCACAGGTGAAAAGGGGGGCTGGCCGATTGCGGTCAGTCGAGGGTGAAGGGCACGCGGACGGTGAAGCGCGGGCCGACGCTCTGGTCGTCTTCCAGCACGGGGCGGGTCAGTTGGCCGCGCTCGACGATGCGGCGGGCGGCGGGGCCGAAGCCCAGGTCGGAAGGGGTTTCGGACTCGATCTCGCAGTCGGTCGGTCGTCCGCGGGGCGAGACGCGACAGGTGATGATCGCCTCGCCGCTGGCCGCAGCGCGCAGGGCTTTGGCCGGATAGTCGGCGGCGGTGGGGGCAGGCGGCCGCACCCAGCGCGGTTCGACCGAGACCGGGATTGCGAACGGGTTCGACAGGTGCAGCGAAGGCAGGGTCAGCGTCGGCGCCGCCTGCGGATAGCGCGCGAAATAGAGGGCGGCCGACAGCGACGCCGCCAACCCCAGAAGGGTCAGGATTTGTGTCCAGAAGGTCTTCACACTATTTGGCCCCCCGACCCCAGCGCGCCAATGGACCAACCTTGACGGTCCGGCGCAAGCCTTTCGATCAGAGCCGCCCGCAAGAGCCCGTCCCATGACCCACTATACCGACAGCCTCAGCCAGCTCGGCGCCCAGACCGCCGCCCCGACCAACCCGGAAGAGGCGGTGTTGGAGCGCGTGCCCAATCCGCACGCCGACACCCTCTATGTGGCGCGCTTCACCGCGCCGGAGTTCACCAGCCTGTGCCCGGTGACGGGCCAGCCCGACTTCGCCCACATCGTCATCGACTATGTGCCCGGCGACTGGCTGGTCGAGAGCAAGAGCCTGAAGCTGTACCTGACCAGTTTCCGCAACCACGGCGCCTTCCACGAGGACTGCACCGTCGCCATCGGCAAGCGCCTGGCCGAACTGCTGCAACCGGAATGGCTGCGTATTGGTGGCTACTGGTATCCGCGCGGCGGCATCCCCATCGACGTCTTCTGGCAGACGGGCGCGCCGCTGGAGGGCGTGTGGCTGCCGGATCAGGGCGTGGCGGGGTATCGCGGGCGGGGGTGAAGTTTAGCTGGATTTGGAGCTGAGTGTGGGCTTACTTGTACTTTGCCGCGTACTCCGCAGGTACTCCTATGAAACCGTCGTAAGCCCGAACAACTGACGCAGTTGCTGCCTCTGATGCGCTTTCCGAGTCTCGAGGCGGCACACTTGATGCTGCAACGTATATTATTCCTGGTTCTTCGAAAATTGTCGTTACGGTTGTGTAAGAGCTGGAGATTTGATCTAGAATCGTGGAGGCCGTAGCGAGGGGCAGAGAAAAGAATGCCGTACTCTTAGATTTTTCACTCCTAAAACGAACGATCCCTCGATCGATGCTTGGGCGTGGGAGTGGAGGCGAAATTCTTCGCCCATCGCTCCTTGGTAGGCGTTTAGCTAGATCGTCGAGGCGTTCGAGAATTAGTTCGTTCATAGGTATTGCCCTGGTCTCAGGGCTGGCGACATCTACGACGACTTTTCCAAGAAATGGCTCGTATGTCCCGTTAAGTATCGCATTGTGTTTCGCTTTTAATGAATCTACTAAAAGATCAAAAAAATCCTCCATTTCGAGAATATTTAAGTCTCTGGGGTACTGGAGGACATGGAAATCTCGAATATCGAAGGGTATGTCTCCTCCTCTATTTGCTATAACGATCGTTGGTTTCTTCGAGGCAAGGCGAAGGCCGAGTTCCAGCATGACGTTTGGATTGAGGTCGCTAATATCTGCGACGATTATGTCGTGAGAGAATATATTTCCAACAATTCTCTCTGAAATTCTATCGATAACCTCGCCTGACCAAACGTTGATTGGTGCCATGTCGGCCTTGCGGATGGCTCTGTGCAGTAAAACTTGCACATTGCTCCAATGTTTTTCTGTATGAGTGTCAGTCGCTGAGATCGGCATTATGATGCCGCATTCTACCGATTTTGTGCTTTCGGGTGCGTCGGTGGGCGCTGTAGCCCGGCTACTTTTTTTGGGTTCGGCCGTCATCGATCACTCCAATCCTTGTGCGATAGCTGCACAGTGGCGGGCGATAATCAACGTTTGGGGGATTGATGTTCGTATTGGCGTGTTCGTGCTCTCTCGACCTGAGCTGATCCTAGGCATTCACGTTTAATCTCCGCCCATGACCCCATCCTCCCGCCTCCCGCTCGAAGTCTGGGGCCGTCGCCTGATGACCCGCGCCGAGGCGTGGGCCGACCGCTCGCGCCTTCGCCGGTACGCCTATGAGTTCCTGTGGTTCGGGCTGAAGCAGGGGTGGGCGTGTCTGTTCGGCGGGGCGATGCTGGCGCTGATCCTGGGGACGTTTCTGTTCTGGCCCGAGGAAGCGCCGCTGGCGCGCTATGACTTTCTGGTGCTGGGGGCGCTGGGGATACAGGCGGCGATGCTGGCCCTGAAGCTGGAGAGCTGGGAGGAGGCGCGGGTCATCTTCCTGTTCCATGTCGCCGGGACGATCATGGAGCTGTTCAAGACCTATCACGGGTCGTGGATCTATCCGGAAGAGTCGGTGCTGAGGATCGGCGCCGTGCCGCTGTTCTCGGGCTTCATGTATGCGGCGGTGGGCAGCTACATCGCGCGGGTGCAGCGCATCTTCCATATCCGGGTGCGGAACTATCCGCCGCTGTGGACGACGTGGGTGCTGGCGGCGGCGATCTACGTCAACTTCTTTGCGCACCACTGGCTGCCGGACGTGCGGCTGGCTCTGTTCGCGGCGACGGGGCTGCTGTTCATGCGGGGGTGGTTCTTCTTCACCGCCGACCGGACGCGGCGGTCGATGCCGCTGCTGTTGGGCTATGGGCTGGTGGCGCTGTTCATCTGGTTCGCGGAGAACCTGGGGACGTTCGCGCGGGCCTGGGTCTATCCGGGGCAGGAGGCCGGATGGCATATGGTCAGCCTGAACAAGCTGGGGGCGTGGTTCCTGTTGATGATCATCTCGGTGGTGCTGGTGTCGATCGTGCACCGGCCGGAGGAGGAGGGGCGCTGATGCGTCCTTCTCCCACAAGGGGAGAAGGGCGCGTTACGGTCTGGCCGTCACCTTGTGCTCCAGATTGGGGCGGGGGCGCTCCAGCGGGGGCTCGGACAGGGAGCCGACGTGGATGAAGCCGGCGATGCTCTCGCCGTCCTCGACGCCGAACAGGGCGACGGCGGCGGGGTCGTAGGAATACCAGTCGGTGATCCAGCTGGCCGAATAGCCCAGCGCATTGGCCGCGTGTTCCAGGTTCATGCAGACGGCGCCGGCGGACAGTTGCTGCTCCCATACCGGCACCTTGTGGCCCTGGATCGGGGTCGAGACGACCATGACGGTCAGCGGCGGGTTGGCCAGCTTGGCCAGGGCGGCGATCTCCTTGCCGGTGCGGTTCTGGGTCTCGCCCAGCGCGGCGAGGGCCTCGGACAGCTCGGCGCGGCTGCGCGGGCCAAGGATGACGAAGCGCCAGGGGAACAGCTTGCCGTGGTCCGGCGTGCGGGCGCCCAGCAGAAGCATCTGTTCGACCTCGGCGTCCGAGGGGCCGGGCAGGGACAGCAGCTGGGCCGGGGCCGAGCGGCGCACGGCCAGGCGCGACAGCAGCTCTTGCGAACGGACGGGCAGGGGCAGGGGGGAAGACAGGTCTGACTGGCTCATGGCCGATAGCTAGGCTTTCGGGGCGCGCGGCGCCATAGCAGGGGCATGAGCAAGATCCGCGACATCAAGCCTCGCTGGGCCGAGGGCCTGCCCGACACGCCGCCGTGGCGCAGCCTGGGCGACAGCGTCCTGGTCGACACGCCCTGGATGCAGGTGACGCGCCACCCGGCCGTCGCGCCGACGGGGGCCGACGCCGACTATGTGGTCGTGCGGCCGAAGAATGTGGGCACGGGCGTGCTGCCGCTGCATGACGACGGGACGGTCAGTCTGGTCGGGCAGCACCGCTTCGCCCTGATGCGCTATTCGTGGGAGATGCCCGAGGGCGGGGCGCCGGAGGGGGAAGACCCGTTCGAGGCCGTCAAGCGCGAACTGGCCGAGGAGGCGGGGCTGACGGCGCCGCACTGGCGCGCGGCGCTGGACCTGGACCTGTCCAACTCCATCACCGACGAGCGGGCGATGGCCTGGGTGGCCTGGGGTTTGAGCGAGACCGAGACGGCGCCGGATGAAACGGAGGTCTTTCTGACGGCGCGCGTTCCCTTTCGCGATCTGATGGCCGAGATCGCGCGCGGGGCGGTGCGCGACGGGCTGACGGTGGCGACGGCGTACCGCGCCTACCATATGGCGCGGGAGGGCGAACTGCCCGCCGCGCTGGCGCGCGCCATGCTGGGCGCGTAGGATCGCCGTCTGAACTCGAAGGAAGCCTGATGGCCAAGCTGGAAGTCGTGCCCAAGCAGCCGGACCTGTGGACGCAACTGCGCGCCGCCGCCGAAGACGCTGCGCGCGAGGAGCCGCGTCTGGCGTCGCAGCTGAACGCCGTCGTCCTGGCGCACGAGGATTTCGCCGGGGCGCTGAGCTTCCAGATCGCGCGCAAGCTGGGCGATGCGGAGCTGGGGGCCATGACGGTGCGCGAGGTGGCCCTGTCGGCCTTCGCCGCCGATCCGGGCATTGTCGCCGCCGCCGAGGCGGATCTGAAGGCGGTGCAGGAGCGCGATCCGGCGATCCGGTCGCTGTTGCAGCCCTTCATGTATTTCAAGGGGTTTCAGGCGCTGCAGGCCTGGCGCGTGGCGCACTGGCTGTGGACCCAGGACCGCGACACCCTGGCCTTCCATTTCCAGAGCCGGATTTCGGAGCTGTTCCAGCTGGACATCCACCCGGCGGCGCGGATCGGCTCGGGCGTCTTTCTGGACCATGGCACGGGCATCGTCATCGGCGAGACGGCGGTGATCGGGGACGAGGTGTCCATGCTGCACGCCGTGACCCTGGGCGGGACCGGGGCCGAGCGCGGCGACCGTCATCCGAAGATCGGTCGCGGCGTGCTGCTGGGCGCCGGGGCCAAGGTGCTGGGCAACATCACGGTCGGCGACTACGCCAAGGTGGCGTCCGGTTCGGTGGTGTTGAAGCCGGTGCCGGCGGGCTGCACCGTGGCGGGGGTGCCTGCAAGGCTGGTCAACTGCCCGACTGACGCCACGCCCGCGCGGACCATGGACCATACGCTGTCCGACATCGTCTATGACTTCGTGATCTGAGACGCGGCTGTGGGCTGATGCCGTGCGGGCTTCCAATCGGCAGAGGGCTTCTCTAGGGTCCGCCGCCAACGAGATGAACGAGGCTACCCGTGACCGAGAATGATCTGAAGCGCGTCGAGACGCACCTGAAGCGCACCTTCAACCACGGCGGCATCAAGGTGAAGGCCCGCAAGGTCGCCGACTCCGCCGAAGTCTATGTCGATGACGAGTTCATCGGCGTGGTGTTCGAAGATGAGGACGAAGCCGGCTCCTTCATGTTCGAAATGGCCATCCTGGCGGAAGACCTGCCGGAATAAGCCGTCTCAGCCATGAGAATTGACGAAGGCCGGAGAGGGCGTCCTCTCCGGCCTTCTTTGCGTTTGGGATCAGCCTTTGATCACCAGCCGAACAGACGGGCGAAGAAGCCCTTCTTCTGAGGGGCGGGGGCCTCGACCGGCTTGACCGGCTCGGCGGCGGGCTTGGGCGCCGTGGCCTGAACGGGCGGTTCGACCGGAGCGGGGGCCGCAGCGACGACCGGCTCGGGCTTCGGCGCGGGCTTGGTCTCGGCGATGGGCGCGGGGGCGAGGGAGGCGGCGACCGGCGTCTCGACCGGGGCCGGAGCGGCGGCCTTGGGCGCGGCGGGCTTCTTGGGCGCAGCAGCCTTCTTCGGCGCGGCGGCCTTGGCCGTGGTCGCCTTTGCTGCAGCCGGAGCCTTCGGCGTTGCGGGCTTCTTGGCGGCCGGCGCCTTAGCGGCGGTCTTTGGCGCGGCTGCCTTCGGCGCAGCGGCGGTCTTGGCCGCAGCAGACTTGGCCGTCTTGGGCGCGGCCTTAGGCGCAGCCGCCTTGGCGGGGGCCTTTGTCGCGGCGGGCGCCTTTACGGCCTTGGGCTTGGCGTCAGCTTTTGTCGCTGTCGCGCTCGACTTTGCCGCCGGTTTCGGCTTGGAAGCGGCGGAGGCCGCTTTCGCGGCAGGTTTCGTTTCAGACGGTGCTTTGGCCATAAACTCCCCGACCCCTCGTTGGACACGGGCGTAAGAACCAAGCCCGCACTGGCGATTCGTCATTATAACGGTGTTTGAGAAATGTCCGAATCCGCAGTTCAGGTGATCGCGCGCGGCGATCGCGCCCCGGCCGAAGCCGCCGCCGCCGCCATCGACGCCAACCCCCTGTTGGAGAACGCGACCTATTCCATCCTGGAAGAGGACGAGGACAAGGAAATCTGGCGCATCGACGCCTTCCCCACGACCGATGAAGAGGCCGAGGGCATCGCCGAAATCCTGCGCGCCACGCCGGGGCTGGAGGTCGTGGTCGAGAAACTGGCCGACGCAGACTGGCTGGCCATGAGCCTGTCGGGCCTGCCGCCGGTCGAGGCCGGGCGCTTCTTCGTCTATGGCGCGCATGATCAGGGCAAGGTGCCCGAGGGCCGGGTCAACCTGAAGATCGACGCGGGCGCCGCCTTCGGCACCGGCCACCACGGCACGACGGTCGGCTGCTTGGAGGCGTTCGACAATCTGCTGAAGACCGAGACCTTCGAGAAGGTTCTGGACGTGGGCTGCGGCACGGGCGTACTGGCCATCGCGGCGGCCAGGACGGGGTCGCCCATCGCCGTCGGCACCGACATCGACGAGCCTTCGGCCCGCATCGCCAATGAGAACGCCAAGATCAACGACGCCAAGTGCGAATTCTATTTCGCCGACGGCCTGAGCGATGCGCGCATTGCGCAGCACGCGCCCTATGATCTGGTGTTCGCCAACATCCTGGCCGCGCCGCTGGTGTTCCTGGCGCCCGAGATCGGCGCGGCGTTGAAATCGGGCGGGGTCGCCATCCTGTCGGGCCTGCTGCGCACGCAGGAGGAGCGGATTCTGGAGGCCTATCTGCCGCTGGGCTTCGTGGTCGAGCAGACGATCCATCATGATGCGTGGAGCGCGCTGCAACTGCGCAAGAAATAAGGGCGCAACGGCGGTTGTTCGCAAACAGGCGCAGCCCGGCTGAAAAGGCCGGGCTGCTTTGTCGCGCGGGCCGGGCGTACTAGCTTTTCGGCGCAGCGGCGAGGGACTGGCGGTATTCATCGACGGGCAGGCCGCCGACGCCCCAATCCTCTAACGGCACCTCGTCTATGACCACGAAGGTCACGGCGGGCGGCTTGTCGAGCACCTCGTAAAGAAGGTTGGTGACGCCGGCGATCAGTTGCGCCTTCTGTTCTCGTGTCGCGCCTTCGCGGGTGATCCGGATGTTGACGTAAGGCATTGCTGCGCCCCTCCTAGGCTTTGCGTTCGATGATCTGGAAGACCTTGGCGATGATCCGCCACTGGCCGTCGGTGCGCACGAGAGACAGGAAGTCGACGAAGTCCCGGTCGCCGATCGAGCAGCGAACCCGCGCAAGCGCCGTGTTGTCGCCGGCCAGCTGAATCTCGTCGATATGATCCCGCCTCGGCTCCTGGCGCGAGGCGGGTGATTGCCGGGCCGCGACGATGGGCAGGTATTCCTCCATGGTGCGGACCAGCAGGGGCGTCTCGTCGGCGGTGGCGTAGACGGCCTGCGGGTGGAAGACTGACGTCAGCTTTTCGACATCGCAATCGTAGAGGCCGTCGAAATAGTCCGTGAGCAGGCGCGTGATCTGGGGGAAGGGGGCGGTCATGCGGCGTCCTTCAGCAGGCCTTCCTGCAGCAGGGCGGTCCTTACGGACGCATGGGCGCCCATGCGCGACATGAAGTCGTACAGGCGCGGCCAGCCCTGAAGGCTGAAGCCGATGAAGCCCGTCCAGTTCAGCACGACGAACAGATAGATGTCCGCCACGCTCATTCGATCCCCGAGCAGGTAGGGGCTTTCCTGTCCAAGCATCTGTTCGACCTGGCCGAGGCGTCGTTTGAGCAGGGCCTCGGCGGGCGCCCGACGTTCGCCCTGCGTCTCGCCGTGGAAGAAGGGCGAGAAGGCCTTGTGAAGCTCGGAAGAGATGAAGCTCAGGGCCTCCTGCAGACGCACGCGATCCCAACTTCCGGCGGCGGGCGCCAGACGATCGGGCTGCAGGTCGGCCAGATACTGAAGCACCGCCGGGTTCTCGGTGATGACCCGACCGTCCTTGAGTTCCAGAGCCGGCACATAGCCGCGGGGATTGACGGCGCGATAGTCGCGACCGTCCTCGGTCAGGCCCGCGTCGGTATCGACCCTGATCGCCTCGAACGTCTGGCCGAGTTCGATGAGGACGATCCGGGAGGCGAGCGAACACGCTCCCGGCTTGAAGTAGAGGCGCATGGAAAAGCTCCTGTCTGAAGAGAGGGCAGACCTAGGCGTCGAGGTTTCCATTGCCAATGAAGTTTCCAATGGTTATCGCATTATGGAGTTTCTTCCCGGTAACCGGCGGCCTTCGACATGACCCTCAAGATGCGCAAGAACCGCAGCGCGCCGCCGCCGGAACGATGCGACCTGACCGAATGCATGGCGGTGATCTCGGGAGCCTGGGCGGCGAACGTGATCTGGCATCTGCGCGAAGGCCCGCGGCGGTTCAGCGAGCTTCGCGCCGATATCCCGCCCGTATCCGCCAAGGTGCTGTCCCAGCGCCTGCGCGAGTTGCAGACGCGGGGCGTTCTGGATCGACGGGTCGTGCCGACCTCGCCGCCTTCGGTCGAATACGCCCTGACGGCGCTGGGCGGCGAACTGATCCCGGCGCTGACGGCCATCGTCGAGGTCGGCCATCGCCTGAAGGCGGTGGCGAAGGATGCACGGAAAGACGCCGACTGAAGCGCGGACGCGCGGAAGCCGCTTCGCTTTCGACCTGCTTGTCTGAAGGTCAGGACGAAAAAACGCGAACGCGGCGGATGGGCCGGAAAGCCGCCTTCTCGCGCCGGACGAGAAGGGTATAAGTGCGACCCATGCGCCAGACATTCGACGAAACCACCGATCCGTCCTTCGGGGCCAAGCACCTGCCTCTGCTCCGCGCCGAGATGGCCAAGCAGGGCCTCGACGGCCTGCTGGTCCCGCACGAGGACGAGCATCAGAACGAATACCTGCCCGACGCCAATGAGCGGCTGGCGTGGGTCAGCGGCTTCACCGGCTCGGCCGGGGCGGGCGTGGTGCTGAAGGACAAGGCGGCGGTCTTCGTCGACGGCCGCTATACGGTGCAGGCCAAGGCCCAGACGGACGAGGCCCTGTTCGAGCGGCAGCCGCTGAACAAGCTGGCCGACTGGCTGGCGGCCGTGCCGTCTGGCTCGGTCATCGGCTATGATCCGCGCCTGCACAGCCCCGATGCGCTGGCGAGCCTGCGCGCCGCCGTCGAGAAGGCCGGGGCGACGCTGAAGGCGGTCGAGCCCAATCCGATCGACCTGGCCTGGGGCGATGCGCGCCCGGCCCAGCCGCAGGCGCCGGTGGTCCCGCATGAGGACCGCTATGCCGGCGAAGACGCCGCGTCCAAGCGCGCTCGCATCGGCAAGGCCATCGCTGAGGCCGGAGCCGAGGCCGCCGTGCTGACGGCGCCGTCGTCGCTGGCCTGGCTGTTCAACATTCGCGGCGGCGATGTGATCCGCACGCCTCTGCCGCTGGGACAGGCGGTGGTGAAGGCGGACGGGACGGCGAGCGTCTTCCTTGATCCGGCCAAGGTGACGAACGAACTGCCCGGCTGGCTGGGCGACGCCGTGACGCTGGAGGCGCCCGAGGCGCTGCCGGGCGCGCTGGACGCCCTGTCGGGGCGCCGGGTGATGATCGATCCGGCCGTGTCCTCGGNTCGACGATCGGCTATGATCCGCGTCTGCACAGCCCCGATGCGTTGGCGACTCTGCGCGCCGCCGTCGAGAAGGCCGGGGCGACGCTGAAGGCGGTCGAGGCCAATCCGATCGATCTGGCCTGGGGCGACGCCCGTCCGGCCCAGCCGCAGGCGCCGGTGGTCCCGCATGAGGACCGCTATACCGGCGAGGACGCCGCGTCGAAGCGTGTGCGCATCGGCAAGGCCATCGCTGACGCCGGGGCCGAGGCCGCCGTGCTGACGGCGCCGTCGTCGCTGGCCTGGCTGTTCAACATTCGCGGCGGCGATGTGATCCGCACGCCTCTGCCGCTGGGACAGGCGGTGGTGAAGGCGGACGGGACGGCGAGCGTCTTCCTTGATCCGGCCAAGGTGACGAACGAACTGCCCGGCTGGCTGGGCGACGCCGTGACGCTGGAGGCGCCCGAGGCGCTGCCGGGCGCGCTGGACGCCCTGTCGGGGCGCCGGGTGATGATCGATCCGGCCGTGTCCTCGGCCTGGTATTTTGACCAGCTGGAGGCGGCGGGCGCGAGCATCGTTCGCGGCATGGACCCCTGCGCCCTGCCGCGCGCGCAGAAGAACGCCGTCGAGATCGAGGGCAGCCGTCAGGCCCATATCCGCGACGGCGCGGCCCTGACGCGGTTCCTGCACTGGGTGGATACGGTTGCGCAGAAGACGTTGCCGGACGAGCGGGCGGTGGTCGAGGCGCTGGAAGGCTTCCGCGAGGCGACCGGGATGCTGAAGGATCTGTCTTTCGACACCATCGCCGGGGTCGGGCCGAACGGCGCCCTGCCGCACTACAAGCCGGTCGGGGCCAAGATCCGCCAGATGGAGGCGGGTAGCCTGCTGCTGGTCGACGGCGGCGGTCAGTATCTGGACGGGACCACGGACGTGACCCGCACCATGGCCATCGGCGAGGGCACCGCCGATCAGCGCCGGATGTTCACCCTAGTCCTGAAGGGCCACATCGCCATGGCCGTGATCCGCTTCCCGGCCGGGACCAGCGGGCGCCAGCTGGACGCCATTGCGCGCCAGCCGCTGTGGAACGCGGGCTTCGACTTCGACCACGGCACGGGCCACGGTGTGGGCTCCTATCTGGGCGTGCATGAGGGGCCGCAGCGCATCGCCGGCTGGGGCACGGATCAACCGCTGCTGACCGGCATGATCCTGTCGAATGAGCCGGGCTATTACCGCGAAGGCGAGTGGGGCATCCGCATCGAGACGCTGCAGGTCGTCACGGCCTCGGCCCAGGTTCCGGGCGGCGAGCGGCCGATGCACGGGTTTGAGCAGTTGACGCTGGCGCCGCTGGATCGCCGTCTGATCGACGTGGCGCTGCTGACGGCGGATGAGCGGGCTTACGTGGACGCCTATCACGCCGAGGTTCTGGCCAAGGTCGGGCCGTTGCTGGCCGACGGCGTGCAGAAGGACGAGGCGGCGCTGGAATGGCTGAAGGCGCAGACGGCGCCGCTCTGATCCGATGATCGGCGCCATCGCCCTGCTGCTCGTCTGCCAGTTGGCGGGCGAGGTCATCCACCGGCTGACGGGCCTGCCCCTGCCGGGGTCGGTGATCGGCATGGTGCTGCTGCTGGCGTGGCTGGCCCTTGTTCCGAGGGAGCGGCTGACGCTGACGCAGGTGACGGGCTGGCTGACGGCGCATCTGTCGATCATGTTCGTGCCCGCCGCCGTCGGGGTGATGGAGGAGGGGGCGATCCTGTCGCGCCATGGTCTCGGCATTATCGTGGCGGTGGCGGTCTCGACCCTGCTGACGCTGGCGATGACGGCGCTGGTGTTCCGCGCCGTGGCGGGGCGCGAGCCAGAGGCAGATAGCGAGGAGGCGTCGTGAGCGACCTGATCGCGACGCCTTTGCTGTGGCTGGCGGTGACGCTGGTGGTGTTCGAGGCGGCGGACGTGCTGTCTCGGCGCAGCGGGCGCCATCCGCTGTGCCATCCGGTGCTGCTGGCGACGCCGGTGCTGATCGGGGTGCTGCTGGCGACGAAGACGCCCTACGCCACATACGCCGAGGCGACGCAGGTGCTGGGCTTCCTGCTGGGACCGGCGGTGGTGGGGCTGGCCGTGCCGATCTGGGCGCAGCGGGCGACGATCCGGCGGCTGGCGAAACCTCTGGCCTGCGCCCTGCTGGCGGGAGCCGTAACGGCCATCGTCAGCGCCGTGGGCATCGTCTGGCTGTTCGGGGCGCCGGTCGAGATCATGGCTTCCATCGCGCCGCGCGCCACGACGACGCCGGTGGGCATGGCGGTGGCCTCTCAGCTGGGCGGCATACCGGCGCTGGCGGCGGTGATCGTGCTGATGTCGGGGGTGTTCGGAGCGATGACGGCGACGCCGCTGCTGAACCTGCTGAAGATCAGGGACTGGCGGGCGCGGGGCTTTGCGGTCGGGGTGTCCGCGCACGGCTTCGGCGCGGCGCGGGCGTTTCAGGTGGACCAGACGGCGGGCGCCTTCGCCAGTCTGGGCATGGCGCTGAACGCCGTGGCGACGGCGACGATCCTGTCGGTTGTGGCCAGTTTGCTGTGATCCATCCGCTCATCCCGGCGGAGGCCGGGACCCAGTAAGAGCCCCGCGCTCCGCACATGAACAATATGCTTGAAGCCAAAGCACTGGGTCCCGGCCTCCGCCGGGATGAGCGGGGAAGTGAGGGGCGCGCCCCTTGAAATAAGGCCATACGGCGCCCATCTGAAGAGCGTCGGCGGATGCGCCGCCGACCCCCTCACATCAGAAGGAATGCGCGGATGAAGATGCGCAAGCTGGGCCGTAACGGCCCTGAGGTCTCGGCCGTCGGTCTGGGCTGCATGGGCATGAGCGCCTTTTACGGCGCAGCGGACGAGGCCCAATCCATCGCGGTGATCCACCGCGCGCTCGACCTGGGCGTCAGCCTGTTCGACACGGCCGAGATGTACGGCCCCCACACCAATGAAGTCCTGGTGGGCAAGGCGCTGAAGGGGCGCCGGGACGAAGCCTTCATCGCCACCAAGTTCGGCATCAACCGCCAGCCGGACGGCTCGGCCGTCACCGATGGCTCGCCCGCTAACGTGCGCCGTGCGGTCGAAGGCAGCCTGAGCCGTTTGGGCGTCGATCACATCGACCTCTATTACCAGCACCGCATCGACCCCAATACGCCGATCGAGGAGACGGTCGGGGCCATGGCCGAGCTGGTGAAGGAGGGCAAGGTCCGCTTCATCGGCCTGTCCGAGGCGGCGCCCGCGACCCTGCGCCGCGCCCATGCCGTGCATCCGATCGCGGCCTTGCAGACCGAGTATTCGCTGTGGAGCCGCGACCCGGAGGACGAACTGCTGGGCGTGGTGCGTGAGTTGGGCATCGGCTTCGTGCCTTACAGCCCGTTGGGTCGGGGCTTCCTGTCCGGGGACATCAAGTCGATCGACGATCTGGCGCCGGATGACTTCCGCCGGACGAATCCGCGCTTTGCGGGTGACAACTTCCAGAAGAACCTCGATCTGGTCGATGCGGTCGGCGCCATCGCGGCGGACAAGGGCGTGACGGCGGCGCAGTTGGCTCTGGCCTGGGTGTTGGCGCAGGGCGAGGATCTGGTCCCCATCCCCGGCACGCGCCGGATCACGACGCTGGAGCAGAATGCGGGGGCGGCGGACATCGTGCTGACGCCGGATGATCTGGCGCGGATCGAGGCCGTCTTCCCGCGCGGGGCGGCGGCGGGCGAACGCTATGCGCCCGGCGGCATGAGCTCGCTGAACCGCTGATGTAAAAACGCCTCCCTCGCGATCGCGGGGGAGGCGTCTTTCATGGTTGGATTGATGTTGAGCGTTGGTTGCGACCTAGCTCCGCTCGTCCCGGCGGACGCCGGGATCCAGCAAGAGCCACGCGCTCCACAACTGACCAATGGGGTTGAAGCCAAATCACTGGATCCCGGCGTCCGCCGGGACGAGCGGGAGTGAAGGGGCGCGAGCGCCACTCAACGCCAATCAAATCTACTGGACGCGGGTCCAGGTCTGGGTCTTGCACAGGGGGGCGACGATGCAGCCGCGCAGGCGCAGGGTGTTGTCGTTGGTCAGGGTGATGGTGCCGCGATAGGTGCCGCCGTCTTCGGGGTTATAGACCGAGCCGCCGCGCCATTCGGTCGGGCCGCCGGTGAAGCCCGATAGCATCCGCAGGCCACGCAGGGGGCGGGTCCGCAAGGACTCGTCCTTNCGGCGCTGGAGTGGCTGAAGGCGCAGACGGCGCCGCTGTAAGGCGAGCGCGCAAGCGTGGATATGAAGATGCCTCCCTCGCGATCGCGGGGGAGGCGTTTTTCGTTGGCCTGTGCGCCTCGATTACTGGACGCGGGTCCAGGTCTGGGTCTTGCACAGCGGGGCGACGATGCAGCCGCGCAGGCGCAGCGTATTGTCGTTGGTCAGGGTGATGGTCCCGCGATAGGTGCCGCCGTCTTCGGGGTTATAGACCGAGCCGCCGCGCCATTCGGTCGGGCCGCCGGTGAAGCCCGATAGCATCCGCAGGCCACGCAGGGGGCGGGTCCGCAAGGACTCGTCCTTGTTGCGGGCGTCGCGCACGTTCGGATCGGCGCGGATATGGCTGGAGGTGACGAGGACGCCGCACAGGGCCTGGCCGCAACGCTCGATGCGGACCTGACCGCCGTTGGTCGGCGTCTGCCACAGGCCGGTCGGGTCGCTGGCGAGGGCCGGAGAAGCGAGGGCGGCGGCTGCGACGGCGAGCGCCGTCAGGACGGAGGTCTTCATCGGCGTTTTCCTTCTGACGGATCGTCGAGGCGATCCCTTGGTCGAAGGGTGGGCCGGGTTTCGGTCTGAAACAAGGCCGAAATTGTGAACTTCACTCAATGATTACATGACCTTAGGTCAAGTTATCGCCGATCAGGGCTAACCATTCGTCTTCAGTCAGGATGCTAACACCATGCTTTTGAGCGTTTTTCAGCTTCATCCCTGCTCCGGGACCGGCGACGACATAGTCAGTCGTGCTGGAGACTAACCCAGAAACGTATGCCCCCGCTGTTTCCGAGAGGTATCGAGCTTCCGATCGGGTGCAGCGCTCAAGCGTGCCGGTAAAGACAATAGACTTGCCAGCAAGCGCACCTGTTCTGGCAGATGGCTGGGATGGCAGAAGCGGTGTCGGTTTTGACTTGGCTGCTGACTTAGGCGCGCGCTTTAATGATGGCGCTGAACACGGCGAATAGCCGTCGCGCCAGATGCGGCCGGGCGTCAGGCGGCTGGCGTCGGCCAGTGCGCGGCAATCAGCGGCCTGATGCACCTGTGCCGCCGCCAGGGCCACGGAGGCGCAGGCGAAGGCGTCTTCGGCCGCGTCGTGGTGACGGAAGGAGACGCCCAGTTCGGCGCAGACGTTGTTCAGCTTGTGCGAGGCGAAGTCCGGCCAGCTGATCTGGGCCAGTTTCACGGTGCAGAGGTAGTCGAACTCGGGATAGGTCAGGCCGTAGTGGTCGCAGGTGTTGCGGATGACGCTGACGTCGAAGGCGGCGTTGTGGGCCAGCACCGTGCGGCCTTCGAGGCGCGGGGCGATGGCGGCCAGGACGGCGGGGAATTCCTCGGCGTCCTCGACCTGTTCGGGGCCGATGCCGTGGAAGGCGATGTTGAAGCTGGCGAAGCGCATCCCCGGCGGGCGGATGTAGTGGTGCTCGACGGATTCGATGACCCCGTCGTTGATCCAGGCCAGGCCGATGGAGCAGGGGCTGGCCCGCTGCTCATTGGCGGTTTCGAAGTCGATGGCGACGGCGTGCATCAGGAAACAAGCGCCAGCCATTCGTCCTCGGTCAGGACGGCGACGCCGTGCTTTTCGGCGTCCTTCAGCTTGGACCCGGCGCCGGGTCCGGCGACGACATAATCGGTCTTCTTGGAGACTGAGCCCGAGACCTTGGCACCGAGGCTTTCGGCGCGGGCCTTGGCTTCGTCGCGGGTGAAGCGTTCCAGCGAGCCGGTGAAGACGACGGTCTTGCCCGCCACCGGGCTGTCGGTCACGGGGGCGGCGACGTCCTCGACGCGTTCGAGCTCGGCCAGCAGGGCGTCGACGACCTGAAGGTTGTGCGGCTCGTGGAAGAAGTGGGCCAGGGCCTCGGCGGCGACCGGGCCGACGCCGGAGACGCCCGCGATCTGGTTCAGCATGTCGGAGGGGCCTTCATCGCGCGCGACGGCGGCCCAGCGGGTCAGGTCGGACCAGCCTTCGGAGATTTCCGCCAGCGAGCGGCGGGCGGGTGCGGCCATGCCGGGGAAGGCGAGGGCGATCTTCTGATCCATCGGCGCTTCCGGCCACGGATCGTCGGCGGGAGGCTGCGCCTCGGCCATCAGGCCCAAGACGCGGGTCGAGATGGCGTGGGTCGCGGCCAGGGTCTTCCAGTCATCGCTGGCGAGGCCGTTCGCGGCGGCCATGCAGGCGTCGCGGAAGGCGGTCCAGCTGCCGAAGGCGCGCGACAGGACCAGCGAGGTCTGCTCGCCGATCTCACGCACGCCCAGACCGAAGATCAGGCGGTCGAGGCTGATGACGCGGCGCGCGTCGATGCCGGCGATCAGGTTGCGGACGCTGGTCTCGCCATAGCCGTCCTCGGCGCGCAGCAGGGCCAGCTTCTCCTCGTCGCGGGCCAGGCGGAAGATATCGGCGGGCTCCTTGATCCAGCCGCGCGCGTGGAAGGCGATCAACTGCTTTTCGCCGAGGCCTTCAATGTCGAAGGCGCGCCGGCTGACGAAATGCTTGAGGCGTTCGACGATCTGGGCGTCGCAGATCAGGCCGCCGGTGCAGCGGCGCTTGACCTCGTCCCCCTCGCGCACGGCTTCGGAGCCGCAGACGGGGCAGACGGTGGGGAAGACGTAAGGGACGGCGCCCTCGGGACGCAGCGTATCGACCACGCCGACGATCTGGGGGATGACGTCGCCGGCGCGTTGCAGGACGACGGTGTCGCCGATGCGGACGTCCTTGCGGGCGATCTCGTCCTCGTTGTGCAGGGTGGCGTTGCGGACCACGACGCCGCCGACGGTGACGGGATGCAGGCGGGCGACGGGGGTCAGGGAGCCGGTGCGGCCGACCTGGATGTCGATGCCTTCCAGAACGGTCGTGGCCTGCTGCGCCGGGAACTTGTGGGCGATGGCCCATCTAGGGCTTCTGGCGATGAAGCCGAGGCGCTGCTGCCAGTCCAGACGGTCGACCTTGTAGACCACGCCGTCGATGTCGTAGCCGAGGCGGCTGCGGTCGGCCTCCAGCGACTGATAGACGCCGATCAGGCCGTCGGCGCCCTCGACACGGGCCGAGCGGTCGTTGACCTGAAAGCCCCAGGCGCGGAAGGCTTCCAGCGCGCCGTGTTGGGTGTCGGCGAAGGGGGCGGAGGTCTCGCCCCAGGCGTAGGCGAAGAAGGTCAGGGGGCGCTGGGCCGTGATCTTTGGGTCTTTCTGACGCAGCGACCCGGCGGCGAAGTTGCGCGGATTGGCGTAGGTGCGCTTGCCTTCGGCCTCGGCCGCCGCGTTGAAAGCGTCGAAGGCGGCGTTGGGGGCGTAGACCTCGCCCCGGATTTCGATGACGTCGGGCCAGCCGGAGCCCGCCAACGTCTGGGGGATGCTGTGCAGGGTGCGCAGGTTGGCGGTCACGTCCTCGCCCGTCTTGCCGTCGCCGCGCGTGGCGCCCTGGACCAGGACGCCCTTTTCGTAGCGCAGGCTGGCCGAGAGGCCGTCGATCTTGGGCTCGGCGACGAAGGCGATGGGCTCGTCGCCCGGCAGCTTCAGGAAGCGCGCGATGCGGGCCACGAAGTCGCGCACCTCGCCGTCGTCGAAGGCGTTGTCCAGCGACAGCATGGGCACGCCGTGGCGGACCTCTGCGAACTGGGTCGAGACGGGGGCGCCGACGCGCTGGGACGGGGAGACGGGGCTGGACAGGGCCGGGAAGCGGGTCTCGATGTCGAGGGCGCGGCGTTTCAGGTCATCGTAGTCGGCGTCGGAAATCTCGGGCGCGGCGTCGGCGTAATACAGGGCGTCGTGACGCGACAGTTCGGCCGACAGGCGATCCAGCTCTTCGCGCGCCTGGGCTTCGGTCAGGGTTTCGACGGGCGTGAGAAGGTCGGACATGAGAATCGCAGGAAGTCGGCAAAGGCGGAACGGTTCCTTATCATCCCCCGACCTTGATGGCAGACGCGGCATGACAGAAAGGTAATCTGACGCGGCGGTCGGGGGCCGCTAGCGTCGCGCCTCAAAAGATTCCTGCCGGAGCCCTCCATGCGCCCTGTCCTCGTCAGCCTGTCCGTGATCGCCGCCGCCCTGACGCTGGCCGCCTGTGAGACGACGACCGTCCCGGCCGCGCCGGAAACGCCCGCCGTCGCCGCCGCCCCGGCCGACTACGCCCAGTTGATGGAGGATCTGCGCATCCTGTCGGCCGACGACATGCAGGGGCGCGACACCGGCTCGGAAGGCGGGGCCAAGGCGCGCGACTACATCGTCGGGCGGCTGGAGGCGCTGGGCGTCCAGCCCTCGCCGATGGGGCGTCTGCAGCCGTGGGAGATGCAGGGCCGCACGCGCGAGGGGACGAAGACCTACAGCGGGACCAACATCATCGGCGTGATCCCCGGCACGCGCGTGGCCGACAAATACATCGTGGTGACGGCCCACTATGACCACGTCGGGGTCAACGACGGCCAGATCTACAACGGCGCGGACGACAACGCCTCGGGCGTGGCGACCATGCTGGAGCTGGCCAGGCGGCTGAAGGCCAACCCGCCCGAGCACAGCGTCCTGATCGTGGCGCTGGACGGCGAGGAGCGGGGCCTGCTGGGCGCCAAGCATTTCGTCGAGGCGCCGCCGGTGCCGCTGCACGCGATCGCGATGAACCTGAACTTCGACATGACGGCGCGGGCCGACAGCGACGGCAAGCTGTGGGTGACGGGGACGTATCAGCACCCCTATTTCCGCCCGGTGCTGGATCAGGTTCCGGCGCGCCGGAACGTCGCCTTCGCCTTCGGCAAGGACACGCCCGAGGACAAGGGCGCCGACAACTGGGTCGAGGCGTCGGACCATGCCGCCTTCCACCGCGCGGGCCTGCCGTTCCTGTATTTCGGGGTGAACTATCACACGGACTATCACCGTCCGAGCGACGACTTCGAGAAGGTCAATCCGGCGGTGTTCCAGGACTCGACCGAACTGGCCATCGGCGGCTTCCGGGCGCTGGACCGGTGGCTGGATCAGTGACGACTGTCGCAAAACGCTTGCAAAGATAGGCCTTGAAACCGCCTTTAGAGCGGCGTTCTGTCGCACCCCTCATCAGTCGAGGAAATACAGAGATGTCGGCGACGCAGGGCTTTGATCTTCAGCGGGTGCAGAAGCTGCGGAAGGCGGCGCTGCTGGTCGGACTGATCGGCGTGGTCGGGCTGGCCTTCGTCAGCCGGTCCGTTGGCGGCGAGACCATGCTGCATGAAGGGCTGGAGGCGTTCGGTCTGGGCCTGATCGCCGTCTGCATTGTCGGGCGGGCCTGGTGCTCCCTCTATATCGGCGGGCGCAAGAAGGCCGAGATCGTGGATCGCGGACCCTATTCGATCAGCCGCAACCCGCTGTATGTCTTCAGCTTCATGGGGGCGTTCGGCGTGGGCGCGCAGACAGGCAGCATGACGCTTGCGACGGTCTTCCTGTTGCTGACCGTGGCGGTCTTCTACGCCACGGTGAAGCGCGAGGAGGCGTGGCTGGCGGGCGCCTTCGGCCAGACCTATGCGGACTATTGCGCGCGGACGCCGCGTTTCGGGCCGGACTTCTCCAAATGGCGCGACGCCGACAGTCTGGAGGTGCGTCCGCAGTTCTTCCTGACGACGCTGCGCGACGGCCTGGTGTTCCTGCTGGCCGTGCCTTTGTTCGAGTCGGTCGAGCGGTTGCAGGATCTGGGTTGGCTGTCGGCCCTGGTGCGTCTGCCTTGAGGGCCTTGCCGATCTTGCTGGCGGGGGCGCTGGCCCTGACGGTCGCGGCCTGCGACCGTGGCGCGACGCCCGACAAGACAGCGCAGGCGGCCGCCTTCAAGCACGACCTGCCGGAGGACGTGTCCGGCTATTACATACCCACGACGGCGGTGCAGGTCGGGGACTGGCGGCTGCATCACCTGTTCATGGGGCAGGTTCCCGACTTCATGAGCTGGCGCGACGGGGCGCGGACGGCGGGCTATGCGCCGATCATGCTGGAGTTCGCGGCGGGTGATGAGGCGCGGCGCACGCGGCTGATCCCGACGGCCTATGACGTGACCGAGGACCATGTGCGCTTTGAGGCGCGGTCGCGCGATCTGGGCGCTGTGTCGTTCGATGGAAGGCTGGACCAGGATGCGCTGGCGAAGGCGCGGCGCAATCTGGGCGATCAGGGCGTGGTCCTGAAGGGGACGCTGAAGGTCGGGGGCCGGACCTTCGACGGGGTGTCGATGCGGTGGTGGGCGGGGGACTGATCCCCCGCCGCTGAACCTTCGTCCTTAGGCGACGGTCGCCTTGACGATCTTGCCCGGAGTGCGGGGCGGCTCGCCCTTGGGCAGGGCGTCGACGTGATCCATGCCTTCGATCACTTCGCCCCAGACGGTGTATTGGCCGTTCAGGAATGAACCTTCGTTGAAGCATGATGAAGAACTGCGAGTTGGCGCTGTCCGGGTTGGCGGTGCGGGCCATGGAGCAGACGCCGCGGACGTGCGGCTCCTTCGAGAATTCCTGCTTCAGGTTCGGCTTCTTCGAGCCCGAGGTGCCGGTGCCCGTCGGATCGCCGCCCTGGGCCATGAAGCCCGGAATCACGCGGTGGAAGACCACGCCGTCGTAGAAACCTTCCTTGGCCAGGTCGGTGATCTGCTTGACGTGGTTGGGGGCCAGGTCGTCGCGCAGCTTGATGACGACGTTGCGGTCTTCGCCGTCGCCGGTGTCCAGGGTGAAGGTCAGGGTTTGGTCGGCCATCGGGCGCTCCTTGAGGTTATGCGAGCCGGAATTGTGCGCGGGTCATAGCGGCTGAACGCCGTCAGGGCTATGTGGGAAGCATGAGTGAAGACGAAAAGCCCGCCGACAAGCCGCAGGAACGCCGCCGCATGGTGCGCCTGCCCACGGGCGGCACGGCCTCGGGCCGCAAGGTCGGCCAGAAGATCAAGACGGCCGACAAGAAGTCGCTGTCCAGTCAGGCGTGGATCAAGCGCCAGCTGTCAGACGAATGGTCCGATCGCGCCCGCGCCGAGGGTTGGCGCAGCCGCGCGGCTTTCAAGCTGATGGAGATCGACGACAAGTTCCGGCTGATCCGGCACGGGTCGCGGGTCATCGACCTGGGCGCGGCGCCGGGCGGCTGGGTGCAGGTGGCGCTGGATCGCGGGGCGGCGGCGGTGGCGGGCGTGGACCTGCTGATGATCGAGCCGATTCCGGGCGCGACGCTGATTCAGGCGGACTTCACCGATCCGGGCGTGGATCAGCAGATGCTGGACGCCATCGGCGGGCCGCCGGACCTGGTGCTGTCGGACATGGCGCACAACACCATCGGCCACCGTCAGACGGACCACCTGAAGATCATCGCCCTGATCGAGATCGCGGCCGACTTCGCCATCCGCACCCTGAGGCCGGGCGGGAATTTCGTGTCGAAGAACTTCCAGGGCGGCGACGCCGGCGGGGTGCTGACGCGCCTGCGCGAAGAGTTCGAGACGGTGAAATATGTGAAGCCCGAATCGAGCCGCAAAGGCAGCGCCGAGGTCTTTCTGGTGGCGCTGAACAAGCGTTAGGCCGACGCGCCCTCGGCCGCCGCAGCGGCGCGGCGGGCGGCCTTCTTGGCCTCGACCCGCGTCCAGATGCGGTCGTGCAGGGTGAAGAAGACCGTCTGCACCAGAGGCTCGATCGTGCCGATGGCCAGGGCGATGCGGATGTCGCGCGTCAGGGCGAAGGCCACCAGCACCGCCACGGTGAAGTGCATCAGGCC
>LM523272.1:0-16789 GCA_000941615.1 Parastrongyloides trichosuri
ACATGTTTATGTCCATATTTATTGACAGGAAAAACATGTACAGAAAACATTAAAAATCCACCCGCTTGTGGAAAACAAAATGTTATCAAATTAAGTGGTTCTCCGGTAACAGTTAAACCAAAGGGAACTATAGAATGTGTTTATGCTGTTTCATCATCTGGAAAAGTCAAGTTATCAATTGGTAATTCAAATCTTTATGATAGATACAAATATTGTTCCCCTACTGAAGGATTAGAAGTTCAGTACCTTAATGATAAAACGTTGACAGGTCCAACATTTTGTGGTAATGCTAAAGGAAAAACTGTCACATCTGAAGGTAATTTAATGTTGGTTAGATTTAATGGATACTCCAATTATGAATTTGCTGAATTAACTTTTACAGCAGTATAATTAATGTTAAAATATATTTTAAAAAATAATTTGTTTGAAATTTTAAAATTATTCTTTGTATAAATTAAACACAACAAAAATTATTTTGATCATATTTATAGTGTTAAAAAATATAACTTTTTAAAAAATATAACTTTATCAATTTATATGTGATGCCAACATTTTTCAGAGAACAAATTAAAGTTTAAACAAATACAAAATTTCTATAAAAGACATATTAAAAATTACAACCATAATTTACTATGTTCATCGACTTTTTGTTAATACTTTTATTAACATCGTTAAAATTAATCTTTTCTGTAAGTTTTAAATAATATTTCGAATTAATAAATTAATTTTTAGTATCCTAATTTTAATGATATAAGCAAAAGATCTATTATCTATACACAAGGAATACAATGGAGTGGTAAAAGAATGGTATATTATGTTGTTCCTAAAACAATAAGAGATCCAGAAAATATATACCTAGCAATAGAAGCTTTTAAAAACAATACAGCATTTACTTTTCAAAAAGAGAGACGTGAAATACCAGATTATAGTCAAGGATTATACTTTGAGGAATGTAATGAAGCACTTATTAGTTCTCCTTCTCTTCGTAATAAAGGTCTAGTCTACAAAGTTTGTCTTGATAAACGATGCATTGACAATTTTATGTGTATACTACAACTTTTAATGTATGTATTTGGTTTGGTATCACCTCATGTAAGATTTGATAGGGACAATTATGTTCTTATTAAAACTCAAAATGTTGATAAACGATTTAGACATTTATTTGATATATATCCTCAATCAAAAGGTGAAACATTTGGCACACCGTACGATTTTGGATCATTGGTACATAAACCTTCAAATTTTTCATCAGTTAATGGAAAAATAACAATTCTACCATTTGATCCTTACTTCAAAGGTATGATGGGACAGGAAGAATTGGTTGCATTTAATGATTGGAAAGTTTTAAATTTAAAGCATTTTGATTATAAATGTACGTTGTCTAAAATTACTTGTAAAAATGGTGGTTATCAAGATCCTAAAAAATGTGTTTATTGCATATGTCCAGAAAATTATTATGGAAAATACTGTGATAAATTTGTTGAAGTTACAGATGGTTGTCCCTCCTATGACTTTGAAGCTAGAGATGAACCACAAAAAGTAATTGTCAAAACAAATAAATTGTGTAACTTTTTACTTCAAGCGCCACAAGGATACAAAATTTACGTAAAGATAAATTCTATAAAAAGTGCTTCGAAATTTCCTTGTACTGTAAAGGATGGGGTATCAATAAAATATAACAAAGATAAAGGTGCATCAGGATTAGCTTTATGTGGTATGTATCATGATGTAGGTATTCCTGCTGAAAGTAATGAAGTTTTAATTTCATATGTTGGAGATAGAGGAGCATCAAGTTTATCATTTACATACTATAGAAAGTTTGATGGCTACGATTGTTAATTTAAAAATTTCCTCCACAGCATCATTTATAAATCTAGCAAAAAGGAGATTGGTATAACAAAAAGTTGATTGATCATTGTAATTATTTTTATTATTGTAATTCCAAGAGTATTATTATTATATCACGCAATACTTTAGTTAAATAAATTGGCATTATATTATTTTTTTTTCTTTTTGAATAATTATATTGAGAGAAAAAGGTATCTAGATGGATATTACATTTTGTCAAGTAAAAGATATGGTATAGAATTATTTTATATAAAATTTGATATAAACAGTTATTTGTAATGATTTGTGATAAGTTAAAAAAAAATTAATCTTTAAAAAATGATAATGACTTTAATCTTGATACAATAAAAAATGTAATAAGATTACAATTTTCTAATTATAAATTAAAAAAATAAAATAAAGGTATAAAATTAAAATAAACATGCGTTGTTTTGATTTTATAATTATTAGAAGAAAACTTATAGAATTTATATATCAAAAATCCACCTGTTGAGGTGATCAAAACAGTATCAAAATGAGTGGTAATTCAGTTAACAGAGATAAATAATATATGAATTGATTAATTCATCTGTGATATTCATATTAAAAAATATTATTTGGAAAACAATTTAAACTTTATGTAAATAAAAAAGTTGTATAAAAGTGATAATGTTAGAAATTGCAACCATAATTTACTATGTTCATCAACTTTTTGCTAACAATCCTATTGACATCGTTAACATTAATCTTTTCTGTAAGTTTTAAATAATGTATGTTATCAAAGAAATTGTAGTATGAAGATGTTCATGATATAAGGAAACGATCTCTAATTTATACTCAAGGAATACAATGGAATAGTGAGGAAATCATACATTACTTTGTTAACAAAGAATTAAAAGATAATGAAAATATACACTATGCATTTCATGCAATTGAAGAAAATACAGCATTTAAGTTTCAAAGAGAGTTAATTTCAAAAAAAACAGTTAAACAAGCCTTATATATGGATTATTGTACATTTACGTATATTGATACACTTTTTCAGGAACCGATATACAGAATTTGTCTTAGTAAAGAATGTATTAATGATATCATATGTATATTACAAATTTTATTATCTATATTTGGTCTTTTGCCACCATACTTAAGATTTGATAGAAACAATTATGTTATTATAAATTATTCAAATATTGATAGTCGATTTCATCGTTTCTTCAATATACTACCTTTATCAAAAGGTGAAACATTTGGTACACCATATGATTTTGGATCATTGGCACATAAACCATCCAATTTTTCATCTAAAAATGGGCAACCAACAATCGTACCATACTTTGGATATTTTAAGTATATGATGGGACAGGTAGAACAAGTTTCTTTTAATGACTATAAAGTTGTTAATCTTAAATACTTTTCTGATAAATGTAAGGGAATTAAAATAACATGTAAAAATGGTGGTTATCAGAATCCAAAAAAATGTGATCAATGTTTATGTCCGGATTATTATTATGGAAAATATTGTGATAAATTTAAGGAAATAACTGAAGGTTGCCCAGAATATGATATTGAAGCAAGAGAGAAACCACAAAATGTGACTGTTCAATCAAAAAAATTGTGTAACTTTTTAATTCAAGCACCACAAGGATATAAAGTTCATGTACAAATTGATTATATAAAAGCTCGACCAAAAAATCCTTGTGCAATTAATGATGCAGTAACAATTAATTATAACAAAGACAAAGGTGCATCCGGATTAGCCTTATGTGGTGCCTATCGTAATATAAATATCCCTACTGAAAGTAATGAAGTCTTAATTACATATATTGGAATTAGAGGAGCTTCAGCTTTATCATTTACATACTATAGAGAGTTTAATAAATACGATTGTTAATTTGAATTACCACAGCATTATTTATAAATTAAGCAAAAAGTTGATTGAACATTGTAATTATATCATTATTATTATTGTAGTCCTGAGAAGCATATTAGTTATCAAAAACATTATTTAAATAAACTGTCAGTATATTATTATTATTTTTATTTGAAAATTTATTTGTAGTAGAAAAAAATATACATGGAAAGATACATTTTTTAATAAACTAATAGAAAGTGGCGTTAGTTAGAAATGTCAAAACAATACGATTTTTACATTCTACAGATTAGAATATCTTTTATAAAAAATATTATTCATATAATTTTAAAATATCTAGAATTTATATTACTAGTGAAATTGTTGTTACACATATTCCACTATTTGATATTTTCTTAACTTTATTTGATACAATTAGTCTTATTCTATATTTTATGATCATAATTTTATATGCACATAAAATGATGAAAAATACTAAGAAGAATGGTAAACCATCGACATTTGAGTTTCATTTTTATTGTAAATTTTATTTTTGATCTTTTCCAAACGTTATCAATAATATTTTATCAAAAGTTACTTCATTGGAGATATTTTACACAAATGTATGTTAATGAAGAAATTTTTGGTAAATTATATGCTTTTTTCCTTTACACACCAATAGTTTCAGTTATCATAGGTATATGGCATTATGCCATTTCACTTTTTATGCAACAAAATGGACATTAAAATGGTTCTGCATTTTGGTAGTTATACAAATTGTTTTACCTATTTTAATGTTTATCCATAATTTTTGGTTTATTGCAGATGTAAATTATGCTACCTCATTAAAAATTTATGTTTATATGGTTACAACAACAGCTATTAGTATGTCAAATAATGCGTTAATCGCTTCATTATCTGGTACAGCAAGTGTAATAACAATATCAATGAATTTAATTATGATCTCCAAGTTTGGTAAGCTGATGAATAATATATCAAAGAAAGAAAAATCTAAAAAAATATCAATGTTGTTTTATGCCATCTTTACAACGTTAGTCCTTGCAGCATTAGCAGCACAGCAAACTACAAGATTAATATTTATTATTATAAAAAATACTGAAGGACTGTACATGGTTACATTCTATCTTTATGTCATTGTCCCATTAACTTTATCCATCCAACCATATATTTTATTAATTTTGGCAAAATCAATTAGGATAGATTTTTAAAAATTTTATTTTAACAAATGCTGTCCAGCAATGTACCTTAACGAAATAGATTCTAATAATCAAACAAGTAGAAAAACAACACTATACATTTAAAATTCTGTCATTGTTATTAAAAATTAAATAATATTTTTCAAATAAAAATTTATTTTGTTCTAACAATATTACTTCTTTTCTTAACATTAACACGTGAAAAATAATACAAGATATAACAGGAGGAAGTAATTATATAAATAGGTATACAAAATGGAAAACAATTACCTATCGTAGTGAAATAATAAGTATAATTGTTGTCTGAGATATCTAGTATTATTAAAGTTAATAATCCCCCAGGTATATAAATCGTTATGAAAGGAATTATGGCATTATAGGTATGGAGAGTAAATTGTCTTTTGTAATTTCTTTTAACAGAAGATTCTTTAGTATTTTTAGATATTGTTATTAGATAAGTCCAAATTTTATATGATATATAAAAGTAATGGGTTCCATAGATAATTGCTAAAACAAATACAGTTATCACAATAGAATAGAGGATATGTAGTTTGGAATAACCATAGACTACAAATGATAAATTCATTCTTATTAATGTTTTAACGTTTTCTTTCATCGTTTCTTCTAATGACGTAATTTCTTCAGTTGAAAGAGCATTGAAATAAAACAATGAAGCAAATGTTAGTGATGAAACAGTTATAAGAAAAAAACTCAATCTTTGGAACCAATTTTGTTTGTTAAACTTTGTATTTCTACAAACTATATTGAATTGACCGTTCAATGAATAAAGAATAACCATTGCATGTATCATTAGAAAGAATACCATAATACACTTTAAAAAAATATTACATTATATTATTTAGACTTACTATTGAAATACTACAACCAAAAAACCCCCCAAATCTTATTACTCCATAACAAACTACAATAAAATTTGGTAACATCATTTTGATATCAACTAGATAAAAGGAAAAAACCATCATTGGTATTTCAAAAAGCTTATTTATTATTAAATACTTAATATACATTGATCCATCTTTATGATATTTTCTTCTCAAAAATATAATTGTGGTAACTTGAAAGATTAAAGAGATAAGACATATTATAGTTGATATTTTACAGAAGACGTCATCAGGACAGTTTGAAAAAATAGTTTTAATAAAAAAATACATTAAAAAATTAATTTAATAAGAAAAAAAGTTTTTAAAAAAATTTGTTTTTTCATCAAATGAATTAATTATAATTTACAAAAAATAAACCTTCTGTTTGTGTAAATATTTAACTAATGACAGATGATTTTTGAAGGAAAAAAAAATATGTGTTTCCAACATTAAAATTTTAACAAGTTTTTAAAATATTTAATATCTTGTTCAATTGAAGTAAACTTCATAGACTTGGCTTCCTCTCTAACTTCATTAAAGAGGCATGTTGAAAGGTATCGTTCTCCAAAGGAAGCTAATGTTGTGACAATCAACTTATCTTTATACTCAGATTTTTTAGCTAATTCAATTGCTGCACAAACATTAGCTCCAGATGAGATACCACAAAGAATTCCTTCCTCTTTAGCCATTCTTCTTGCCATTTCAATTGCGTCATCACTCTTCACTCTTATTGCACCATCAACTACTGTTAAATCTAAATTTCTTGGAATCATCCCAGTTCCAATTCCTTGAATCTTATGTGGTCCTTTGCATTCACCACTAATTACTGATGACTCAAATGGTTCAACAGCATAAATATCAATTTTACTATTTTTTTCCTTTAAATATCTCCCTATTCCAGTCAATGTACCACCAGTACCAACTCCAAAACAACAGACATCAACTTTACCATTAGTTTGTTTCCATATCTCTGGACCTGTTGTTCTATAATGAATATTAGGATTTTCTGGATTTGTAAATTGATTCAAGCAATAGGCATTAGGAATAACTTTGAGTAGTTCATCAACTTTGTCAAAACATTCTTGTATTCCTTTTGTTGGATCAGTTAAAACTAATTCAGCACCATATGCTTTGAATAATGTTCTTCTCTCCAATGACATATTTTCAGACATAATGAGAATAAGTTTGTAATTCTTGACGGCAGCTATAAATGCCAATCCTATTCCTGTATTTCCAGATGTTGCTTCAATCAAGATAGTCTTCCCTGGAACAATTTTACCACTTTTTTCTGCTTCCTCAATCATAGCTACAGAGGCTCTATCCTTAACAGAACATGATGGGTTAAAGTATTCAAGTTTGACAGCTATAAAAATTATATTTATTTAAAAAAATATTATAAAAATTAAATATACCTATCTTAGCATTTAATCCTTTAGGAATATTATTGAGATAAACCATTGGAGTATTTCCCATTAACTCCTCAATACTATTATGTATTTTATCCATTCCTAACAAATTGTCTCTATAAATATTACAAATAATTTTACGTCTAAAAATTTTTGAAATATATCAATGATAATGTATAATAATATATATATTAAGAATAGACATTAAAATGAGTATGTGTATATAGTGACGAGAATTAGTAGTGCATTTGATTTATATATCTATGTACACTCTTTCACACAACGTTTTCACCTTTTCATTTTTCAATACTTAATGTTTGAAAGGTCATAAAGAATTAACGCAATAGATTGTCTTGATGTCAGAATACTATTTTTGTTAGTCATTTTTTAAACAACAATAATACACGTGGCTTCTCTTTCATCTTAAAACTATTATATTTTTTTATTACTTTTAACATATTAAAATTGGTAGTGTGATTTTCTAGAGAAAATAAAAATTTCATCATATAACTATAATTATATGACTACATAATTAATATCGAAATGACAATAAATTTTTATAATAAATATATTTCTTATAATAAAAAAAAATGTACAATAAAATACAAACAATTATTTTATGCTTTACAACCACTTTCTCCGTAGTCAGAAACATCTTTGTTAAAGTAATGTAAATGATCATTTATACTAAGATCAACTCTAACATTTGAACAATTATTATCATCATCTCCTGGACATGTTTTGAAAGAACTACCAACAACCATATTATTTTCATAGAAAATCTCCATTTTATGATGTTTATATCCGAATAAACCATCCGGTGGGAGATGTGGAACCATATCGCGATTATGAATTATTCTATATGATTCAATATTCAAGTTGTCATAATTTTTTACATATGATTCATCTCCAACACGTGGTTCACCCATTGTGTAAAGGGATACTTTATCTGCAGTGATGTAACCTGATTTAACAATTGATGCAGCACATAAACATGCCATGGAACCACCTAGTGAGTGACCGGTAACAAAAATTTTGTAAGATGGATATTTATTTTTAAGAGATAAGAAACTATCTCTTAATCCTCCATTCCAAACAGAATTGAATGCTTTCAAAAAATATGGTGATACTGAACCACCAGTAAAGAATGGTGTTGGTTTACTAAATATTTCTCCTGAAGCTTCTTGTGCTAGTTGTAAAAATCCTGAACTTCCACGGAATGCTATAATAATTGCGTTATCTTGGTGTGATAAAGCTGTAAATCCTGAACATCTATCATTTGCTGCACTATCACAGGAAACTGTAACTTGTGAACCAAAACTTGATGATCCTAAAAGTTTGGATACACAATCTTCAGGTAAATCTGAATATGCAGCTGCAGCCATTGGCATCATTATCCTTCTGGCAAGATCATCTTTATATGCAGCAGAAGCGAATGTTGAAGAGAGGTATAAAAATGTGATTAGAAATAATATCATGTTAATAAAATGTGAAAAAGTATTTTTTATGTGATTAGAAAATTCTGTGCAAATTATTTATAGACATTCTTATCAGTAAATTAATATAATAATTCCTTTCCATTTAAATTACATTCTCTTTGTTTTATATAATAATCACAGTCAAATAATGATAATAGCATATTTTAATAAAAAATAGATTGTCTCTGTATAAAAGTTTTATGAAAGAATTCTTAATTTGATAAGAAAAAAGAAGAAGTGATTTTTGAATAGTTTTGTCACGATATATTTTTTATAATTGTTATTAGATAAATGGTAATAAAAAGAAGTTTTTTTTTGATTACATAATAATATCGTTAAGAATTGTTTTCATTTTGACATATAGTTATTTCTATGCATATAACACATTGGATATATAATTTTTAAGCAATGATAAGAAATTACTTTTAACAATTTATTAACGTACGACCAAAACATACAAAAATTTAAAACATATTTCTAATGATAAGATAATGTTTGATGACTGAAGGTTGCTTTATTTTTTATACACTTTTTTTTTATAAAACTTTTATTACAAAAATTAGCTTATTGAATGTTAATGTCCTGTTTAAAGTTTTGACTTTACTTATCAAATAATAATTCCAACTTAATAATTAATCTTCTCATTATGGTATTAGTTGACGGATGTTAAAATGCTAATAACGACATTACTTATCAATGACGGCATAATATTTTGATTAATTAATCATTTGATGTATTAAAATGTATACATTATTATAACAATTAAAGTCAAGACAAATGTATATTTATTATTAATTTTTAATAAAAACAATATAACAAAAATTGGTACAGACTAATTAATTTTAACAAGTTCCCTTGACATTTTTAAATAACAAAATAATAATTAAAAAAAATTCTAAACTTAATTATTAAATTAAAAATGAATAACGAAACAGGTAAAATAATTTTTAAAATACCACTATATGATTTAATATCACTAATATTTCAATGTATTTCTTTTATTTTATACATTTTATTGGTAATATTCTTTATTTGGAAAATCTATATCTCCAAAATGGAAAAGTCATCATTTGAGATACATTTTTTGTACAACTTTCCATTCGAATTTATTCAATCCTTTAGTGTAATATTTTTTCAAAAATTTTTTCATTGGGGATTACTTGTTCAATTTTTGAGGACAAATGAAGTTATAAGAAAATTATTTCCAATAGTATACATTAGTATTCTTGGTTCAATTTTTGGAAATATGATAATAATTATGAATAGATTTTGTGCTTTATTTTATCCTGTTCACTTTAAATTAAAGTGGAATACCAAAGTTTGTTATATCATTATATCATTTCAATACATTTTACCGATAATGATATTTAGTTATAATTTTGTTATTGGAACATTTGTATATTACTCGAAGTTTTACAAAAATTATTCCTTCATTCTTGTGTCATCATCTGAATACTCAATAAACAATTGGATTATAGCTTTGTTTGCCTCATTATATTTGATTATATCACTAATTTTAAATATTAATATTTTTAAGAAATATCGAAAGTTAATTAATAGTCCTGTAAGTATCATGGAGAAATATAATAAAATTACTATGATTTTTACTATACTTCTTGTGGAGATTTCTTTTCTAACATTAGCTATACATCAATCTATAAGGATTGTTTTTGTAAGTACTTTCCAAAATGATGGAATTTATATTTTATCATATTATTTGTATTGGATAATTAATATCAATTCTTGTATGCACCCTATTATTGCTTTAGTTTTAAGTAAACGTATTAGAAGAGAGTTCTTAAAGTTTTATTTAGGAAATAAATTATGGATGGTTTGTGGCAATAATGATAAAGTTATTTCAATGAAAGTGAATAAATAAAAGAGTACTCTAAATAATAGTAAATTTTTATTTAAAGTTTTGTAATGACATAGCTTTAATTTTTATAATAAAAATTTTTAATTCAAAAATTTATTTATCTCTATAAAAAACATTTCATTTATGTTTTGAATTTCAAACAACTAGTTATGTAGTTCTAAATTTTTAATTAAAAACGGCTAATTCAATATGATATGCAAATAAAACAAATATTTTTTATATTTGTAGCATTACATATGATAATGAGTAAATTTGCAACTTTTTCTGGGTATAAATAAAGTATAAATAAATTTGCATTATTCGTATTTTTATTTACTTTAAAATATGTTGTTCTAGTATCATATCATATAAAAAGAAATCGTATCATGAAAATATCATTCGTTATTAAATGATTAAATATTTAACATTTCTTAATACAATACATTTTATTTTATTCTTATTTTATAAATCACAAATGGATTCTAACAAATTTATTCTTCGTAGAACATTGGTAAGTCTTACATAAAAATTTAAAATAACATTTTAAGATTCTTAATGAAAAACTAATAGTAGATGAATATCTTAGTATTCCTTATGTTAAGCCATCTGTAAAAGAGTTGAGATTTGATTTATCTAAAAAATTAAAATTACCGAAAAAGAAATATTTTGCACATTACCCTGGAGCAATACGTTCACAAGAACCATGTCTAACCTCAACTTTTAATTCTAATATCTTTGATACACCTCCATATAATATATCTGAAGATTGTTTACAATTAAATATATGGGTTCCTAAAGAAACAACTGGAGCTGTTATTGTACAGTTTTATGGTGATTCTTATGAGAAACTATCAACATTTTATGATTATTTTAATGGATCAGTTCTTGCTGCTTATTCAAAATCTATTGTTGTTAATGTCAACTTTAGATTGAGTTGTCTCGAGCTTGCGAATTCTAAAAAAAGCACTAATAAAGGAAATATAAGCTTCCAAGATCAGCAACTAGCTTTGAAATGGATAAAAAAATATATTCACCAATTTGGTGGAGATAAATCAAAGATGTCTGTTAGACATATTTCCAATGATGATTATAAATAAGTAAGTAAAAATATAACGTAACTATGAATTTAAAACAGTTATGTTTTGCTTCATTGTTAATAAAAAATTATATATACTTTATATTAATAACATTATTGAAACTTTAAGCAGAAACTTTTTCTGCTAAATCACATTTTATTCAAATATTAATTTAAAACAATAAAAGCAAAGCTATTAAAAAATTTTAAATAAATTATTAGTTTTTTTTCTAGTAAAGCTTTCTAAAACATATGTTTTAATAATAGATATATTAAAAAAATAATTATGAAATATGTATCTCATTTGACATGTTTAATTTTTAAACAATTAAAATTATTGAAAACAAATTATGATTTTGCAATCTTTAAAGTATGATTTAAAAACTTTTTAATGTTTTCCAATAAAAATACGTTGTTAAAGTAATTTCAATGTAAACAAATATCTCTACATCATTAATAATTAAAATGTTATTTTATAAACTATTATGTATATAAATATAATTAACATAGAGTTTAATTTTTTGATAAAGAATTTGGTACTTGTTGTGTTATAATGAAAAAGATATGTGAAGTTTTAATTCTGTCACATTAAATGATCATACAAAATTGTATAAAATTATGAGTGTAAATATTTTATATCACTTTCAAAATGGGACAAATAACATTAACAGCTATTTTTTTGTTTACATTGGCTTCTTTTTCATATGGAGTAAGTTAATTTGTTGTACATTAAATTGATTTTTAGAGCTTTTTGAATGATTTCTATGAAAGAAATAAAAGAGAGATATTAGCAAGAGGTTATACAAAGTTTAAACTGCCAATTTCATACTACATTGCTAATGAAACACTAAAAGCTAATGTCACCAAAGCTTTAGAAAGATTCCGAAATCAAACATGTCTTAATTTTACTGAAGTAAATAATTCATCGGAAATAAAAAAAGGTAATGGTCTCATATTTTTATGTGCAAATGGTTGCTCGACGTTGTCTGGAAAAGATCCAAATAATACACGATATATATATTTGGCTGATGGATGTTTGACTCCATATGGTATTCAATCTATGGTAGGAATTACTCTAGGAATAAACTATGAACATCTCAGACGTGATAGAGACGATTATATAAAACTTCGTTGGAGCAACATTCCTGAAAAATTTAAGTACATTTTTAACAATTCTATGTTTTATAATGTATCAAAATCTTTTGGTGTACATTACAATTTTGGATCTGGCTTTCAAATAGGTCCATGGTGGTATGGTGAAAATGCCCGTGATGCTTTTAAAGTAAAGGAAAAAATATATTATGACACACTGGGACAACAATCTTTAGATTTTAGTGATTATAAATTAGTTAATTTGTATTATTGTAAAAATACTTGTTCTAAAAGTACTGTAAAACNGAAATAAAATTATCTGATAACAATACATTCTTCCGTCTTGGAGATGAAGGAAATAAAACTTGTTTTACTCGAATTGAAGCTCCAGAGAACAAAACAGTTGAAATATTTCTTGCAACAGTAACGTATTCAGTAAAAAATGAAAGAATATATTTGCGTTGTCGTCCAAAACAAAGTCTTCAAGTAAAATATTATAAAGACAAAGGACCTATGGGAGCATTATTCTGTGGAGATTTATTTAGTCGTCATTTTTATTCTCACGGAAATATTGTTGATTTAAGATTCTCTGGAATAAATCCCAATGATTCATATACAATGCTAGTAAGAACTTCAAATAAAACTTACATATCACCTAAACAAAAAAGAAAGAAGAATAAAAGTAAAAACAAAACCAAAAAAAGTAAAGCATGAAAAAAATAATTAGATGTTATTAAATTGTTTGATTTTTTTTCATTATAAACATTATTTCAATAAATTTTTTAACACTATTATTTTATGATAATAAGTTTTGCCTCGAACTACATTTATACAGCATTTTCTAATAATGTTTCATTATGAGTATGACCATTTAATTGTTATTTGTTGTATCATAAAACAATTTTTAAATTTTTGATTTTTGTTGTGTATAACTATATAAATATATGAAAATAAAAGTTTTTTTATTATTTTTTAAATGAAAAAATTAATATTGTTTATTATTTTACTTACATTATTTTCGTTATCATATGAAGTAAGTTTATGCCTTAACTATCATATAGATTTTTAGAATGGTTTAAACAATTTTGATGAAAGAAATAAAAGAGAAATTATAGATTATCCTGGAGATAAATTTAGTTCAAATATTTCATATTACATCGGCTCTGCTAATTTAACAACTAATGTTACAATTGCTGTAGAAAAAATTCAAAACCAAACATGTATTAATTTTAAAAAAGTAGATAATAGAAGTGATCTTTTTAATAATACTGATGGAAACGCTTTATTATTTCGCTATTCTGATAGTTGTTATGCAGTATTCGGAAAAGATGGAAATAAGAAAAAAAGTTTTGTTAATATAACTAATGATTGTGACTCTCCATATGAAATTCAACTTTTGTTGGCAAGTGCATTAGGAGTAAATTATGAACATCTTAGACTTGATAGAAATGATTATATTAAAATGCAGTGGCAAAATATTGATAATGAAACCCGATATTTTTTCAAAAATCGAGGATATGAAAATTTTTCAAAATCACTTAATGTAAGCTATAACTTTGGATCTGGTTTTCATTTAGGCGCGTACACATATAGCAAAGAAGGTCGAAGAGCCTTTAAACTATATGACAAAAAATATTACGATACTTTAGGCCAAAAATCTTTAGATTTTAGTGATTATAAACTTCTTAATAATTACTATTGCAATGATACTTGCTCAGAAAAACTAGAATGTCAAAATTCTGGCTATACTGATCCAAAGAATTGTAAAAAATGTAGATGTCCGTTATTTTATGAAGGTACTAAATGCGAAAAGTTAAGAAACTCAAGTGAAAATTGTTTAACTCCAAAAGAAATAAAATTATCTGATAACAATACATTCTTCCGTCTTGGAGATGAAGGTAATAAAACATGTTATACACGAATTGAAGCACCAGAAAACAAAACAGTTGAAATATTTCTTGCAGCTGTAACATACAATGTAGATGGCGAAAGAATTTATTTACGTTGTCGTCCAAAACAAAGTCTTCAAGTGAAATACTATAAAGACAAAGGACCTATGGGAGCATTATTCTGTGGTGAATTATATGGTCATCATTTCCATTCTCATAGTAATATTGTTGATTTAAGATTCTCTGGAATAAATGACGATGATGCATACACAATGCTAGTAAGAACTTCAAATAAAAGCTATCTAACACGAAAGGAAAAGAAAAAAGCTAAAAAGAAAAAAGAAAAAAAACAAAAGAAAACAAATAAACAATAATTAAATTTTGTTCCATTATTTCTTATTATAAGCTTTAGTTTTAACAGAAATTTTATCAATTTTATTTTGTTTTTATTAGACAAAATAAATGTTCTTATTAATCAAATAATTAAAAATGTGATATCTATTTTATGTCAAAAGATGTGCTGTTGTACAATATAGTTGGATTTGTCAAAGAACTATTTCTGTTCATATGATACGATAATTTAAAAAAATGATCGTTTTCAGAACCATAATACTCAATATAAACTTCTTTACTTGGAGCCATTATGTATATATTTTCATATGACCCACATAGACAAAGCCCTGTTATTCCTTTATCCTCTAAATATCTTACTTCTAAACCTTGTCTTTGTGTGCAAATATTTTTTTCTATTGTTTTAACATTATCTATATGAATACATAATCTTCCATTACCTTTCGCTTTAATTCTATAATTNCTTGATTTTGGATCAAAATCATTACATTTATTTCCTTTATATCCACTAGGACATATACAACGGATACACGATTTCCAATCGCGATATCCCCCATTTTTGCATTTTAATTCATGGAATAAACAGTCTCCTGAACAATAATAAAGATTTATTGCTCTAAAATCACTAAAGGTAGCCATAACTTTTTGACCTATCATTTTATTATAAGGATCAATGTTATTCACTTTCATAACTACTTCTCCACCTATTCTTAATGTAGGAGCGTAATGCATTAATGAACCATAATCATAACTGAAATTTAGATTGGTAGAGGTATTTTCATATATTTTCATTAATATATTATATTTGGAACTCTCTGGAAGTTTATTTTCAAATACTTTTATGTATTTATCTCTATCATATCTTTGATGTTCATGATACAATCCTAAACTGTGAAACGTTTCATGTAATGTCAATCCAAAATGTTCTGAACACTGTTGTGTAAGCCATATATCTGAAAAGTTCTTTTTTGATGGTTTTCCAACCATTGAAGCACATGAATTTTTCAGTTCGTATCTTATTTGAGCATCTTCTAGATTATTATTTTGACTATTTTTAAATTTTACACATGTGTGTTCTGAAATATATTTTAAAACCGAAATTATCGTCTTATTATTTAATTGTTTATCAATGGCGTATATTATGGGAAAGCTCCAATTTTCTATCAAATTTACATGTATGGATCTTTTAGATATAGGTTGTTCAGATATATTATCACTTTTCTCATCAATAACTTCATTTATGCTATAATGTGAATTGCTTTCTAATTCTGTAAAACCACTTTCATCTTGAGTTTTAGAACTATTAAGTAACAGAATAACTTCCTATAAATAGTATAAAACTTGGTTGGAAACTTACAACGTAGAAAAAATATATTAAATGAAGCTTTTTGAATATATTCATGGACAAATTATATGTCTTTAGAAAAAGACTTACATTAAATTTAGATGAATGTATGTTATATATATACAAAAAATAAAAGTAACGTTTAACATTAATTTTTGATTTGTTAATATAAAATTAGCCCACTAACATGTACTCTTTATTTTTAAGCATTTCTTTTAATCATATCATTTGTCAAAAAAATCATTGATATAGACTAATATTATATTTAGACAAACTTTCAATAACTTTTAATAACAAAATAAATTAAAAATACATTTTGACGCAATCAAATATTCACTTTGGTATCATTTAATAAACTAAAAGCTTTATTTTTTAACTTTTAAAAATACATAAGAAATATTTAATGATAACTTATTCTAAAAAGAGATGTTAATAAAAGAGAAAGTAAATAAAAAATTGTCACATTTGATACCAAAATGTAAATTTTCAGAGTATAACTTTGTGTAATTTACTTTATTTCTCTT
>LM523272.1:16824-27990 GCA_000941615.1 Parastrongyloides trichosuri
ATAATATTAACATTTTAATTAAGATAACAAAAATTATTTCTAGGCGGATATGAATAATACAGTAAATTCGTACATATAAATAAATGTTTTATTCAGATTATAATAAAAATATAGTAAAAATTATCTTTTCAAAAAAGAATAAAATAATAATATTTAAGCTTGATAAATACGTTGGTTCGTTTTATGATAATATATTCTTTATCAATTACATCAATACAACTCTTTAATTCTGTCACAATTGTTAACACAATTTCCATTAGATATTGATGGTTGCATGTTGTTTACAAATTTTTTTCATATTTTTGATTTATTTGAATAAGTTATCTATTTTTCATTGTTCCTTATAACACATTTTCACTTGTATATCGATTTGTTCTTCTGTTTCATTATTGTTAAGTGATTTTTTATTTTTAAAAATTTTAAATAGATAATTATTCTTGAAAATATTTTTATTAAAATTGAATTTGCAAATTTCTCAGCATTTTTTTATTCTTTATTTCTATGCTCAATTATATTCTTTTTTCTTTATATGTACATTTTGTTAATACAACTTTGAATCCTAAAATAGAATGTCACAAGTTTTCTTGAACAATTTCCAAACATTCTATTTTCATAACATAAACAATATATTTTTGAATAATAATGAATTCAATTTTATTAAAAATATTTCTTTCGTATTGCCACATAATTTTTCATTTTATCATTATGAACCTTAGAACTGCTACATCAAATTTGAGATAAATTGATTCATAATTTAAATATTATCATTCCATCTTTCTTTACTGCATCTTTCAATCAATATTCATTTCTAAGTAATAAATTTGAAATCAAGCTTTATACTGCAGTAATTTATATACTTCTTTAAAATACAATCAAAGGAAAATATTTCAAATTTCAAAGAAATTATTTTTTTAAATTAAATGTATCACTCGTATCATCAAAATGATAATAACGAGAAAAGATACATTTTCAACATATTCCAAGTGTCATTCGAAAGAATGACGAAAATGTAACATATTTCTCTTCTTTTATAGCAAAAATGTATGTACGTGTACACAATGTATGGACCATTGGTAACATTGTTTATGAAGAAAAAATTGACTATCTTTATATAAAAGTGCATTTCAATCGATTTATAAAACATCGTTGTCAATAATTTATTTTTAAAAATATACATTTACAAAACATATACGTTTAAATAATTAAATCATTTATTTTTTAAATTTAAATTCAACTTTATAAAATTTAATATGTATTATTTACTTTATATCAAAACGTGTATTTCCATGCCATATAGAAGGTTTGTGAAAAGAATGTTTTGGATTCACATGATATACTAAACTAAAATAATGACTTTTATGAAGACCATAATATTCAATGTAGACTTCATTACTTGGAGATATTATTTGTATATCATAATAAGATCCACATAAACAAAGACCTGTTATACCTTTATCTTCTAAATATCTTATTTCTAAACCTTGTTTTGAAATACAAGTAGTTTTGTTTTCCGTTTTTACACTATATAAATTTATATAAATATTTTCGTTAGGTTTAGCTATTATTCTATAATTACAATTTTTATACCCATTTTCTATTAACTTATTTATGATATCTGTCGCTTCAAGCTCTTGCTTATTGCAACCTTTTGATCTTGGTAAATAAACAGAATCTGTACATTTAAATCCACCATATCCTCTTGGACATACACATCGAGTACATGACTTCCAATGACGATAACCACCATTTTTACAATCCCATTTAGAAAATGAACAATTTTTTTGACAATAATAAAGATTTAATATTCTTAAGTCACTGAAACTAGGTTTAATACTTTGCCCAATCATTTTATTATAAGGATCAATGTTTTTTACTTTAAGCATAATTTTATCTTTCCCTTTAGTCGTCCCAGATGGATAATGCATTATTGAACCGTAGTCATAAGAAAAATTGAAAGTAGAAAAATATTTTCCACTATACTTTTTTATAAATTCATCTTTCCATTCTTCTGGAATAGAATCATTAAATATTTCAACATAATTATCTCTATCATATCTTTGGTGTTCATGATACATTCCTAGCATATGAAAAATTTCATGAATTACGGAACGAAATTTTATTGAACAACTTTTAGTAAGGAATATATCTGAAAAATTGTTTTTTGGTTTTCCAATAAATGAAGAACATGAGTCATTTTTTACAAAAATTACTTGAGCTTTTTTCAAACTATTATTTTCACTATTTTTGAACGTCATACACGTGTGCTTTGAAATATAATTTAAAGCTGAAAGTATTGTTCTATTATTCAACTCTTTATCTATAGCGTATATTATGGGAAATGTCCAATTTCCTCTTTTGTTAACATATATAGATCTCTTAGATCTTTTGAATAACAATTGTGAAGATATAAAAGAATTTTTTTCATTATTTAACATTTCATCAGTATTGGAAAATAAAATACTTTCTTCATTTATTCTACAATAACATATCGGAAAAATAATCTCCTGTCAATTATTTGAAATATGTAAAATAAACGTACGATAAATAGAAAACAAAGTATATTAAGCTTTATACAAATATTCATTTAATATTTTAATAAAAAATTTTATTAAAAAATATTGTATTATATATAAAACTAAAGTGTAACATTATGGTTATTTTTGTTATGTAAACATTAAATTGATGATTGTTGCCATTCATATTATATTTCATTTTTAATATCAAACATAAAAACAAAATTTTTGTAATTTTATTATAATAGTTGAATACAAATGATGTAAAAATAATTTGTGTGTATCAGAGTATAATAATTTAGCTTACTTCACACATTAAACTTTTAAACATCATTATTCAAAAATTAAAAAAGTTAATGCAAATTGACTTCTTTCTTCAAAAAAAGTTGTTGTTTTTTGTGTGTAAAGGAAATTTTTATAAATTTTAATCTAACTTTTATTATAATTGACAGAATAATATATATTTACATATTTAAGAATTTTTATTTGTAAGTTTAGCTAATCACCTTATTAATTTATTTATTTTTAGGTATTTCTCGAAACAATAAAATTTTTAATTTCGACGCCTACTTCTTTTAATCACAGTACTCTAATCAGCACAAGCAATATCCAACAAACGGTAGCAATTTCACAAAATAGTTAACTTAACAACAATTAACTAATTAACCAAACAATCTAGATTCCACAATTTATTTAAAATTATAAGACACAAAATTTATACCAAAAACTAAATTATAATAACATTAAATATGATGTACTAAATAAAACAATACTTACCCTCTTTATCTGTAGAGGTTTATATAATATATAATCACAGGACAATTACAATAATTGTTAGACTTAGTTTACAATAAAATCTCTATAAATATTACAATCTAAGATATATAAAATAACAGTACAGAAAAATATCTAAACATGGTTAATATAAAAAGAAATACCAGAGTAATAAACATGCTAACTTATATATTCTTTTTTTGATAGCTTATTTCAAGTGACCCATCCATCACCTTTTAGTTAGTTATACATGGTCATCTGTCACTATGTAATAAATTTAAGTAAACTTTTAACCATTGAAAAGTTTAATTTCTAAATTAAATTAAAAAATTATTACATGATTTTTACTAAACACAGAGCACAACACATGAGAATAAAGTTGTTTTCTGTTACGTCATTGTTTTTACTAAAACCAATTTATTATTTTGGTTAGTTTTTTTTAAAAAGCTAACGAGAATATAAGTATTTATAATCTTTTACTTTTTAATAAAATTATTAATTGCTATCTAATTATTTAATTATTTTTATATTTAAATATGTGATTACAAAGCGTTGCTTTTTTTAGCAAAATATTAAAGACAGCGAAGAAACTTGGCAAATTGCTACGATTTGCAACGTTGACCTTATCTGTATAGATACAAGTTATTACTTGACAAAACAGTAACACTTCTCTCCACACAAAATTCGAAGTTTTAAAGATATAATAAATTGCTGAATAAGTGAATATGTTATTTATTTACTATCATTATTAAACAAAAATATCTAAAAAAACTAAAAATATATTGCATTTTTTACAATTTATATATTTACAATAAATTTAGTATTAAATATAGCTCTGTAAAATTTGACATCTTTGAAAAGAAATTTATTTACAAATATAATTTAATATTTTTTATAATAAATACATTTTTTTTTATTATATTCAATTATTGATATATATTTGAAATTTGTTTAAGTACATATAGTAAAAATTATTCTTAATCATTTAATTATTTTCCATATGTATAGCTATTTCCATTACGATTGTTACAATTTAATTGTTGATTAAAAACACCTAATTCAAATGACGGTAACTTATATGGACTTGACATAGGTTTACCGCACGAAAAAGCTTCATTTGGTAACCTCCATTCACAAACGTTGTTACAGTTTGTATTTTTTGATTCTTCACAACATGAATGATTAAAAGTTATTTCCATATAAAGTTCTTTTCTTGTAGGTGAACCAAATGTAGTTTGACAATGAAAAACACCATGATCGACATTGATATCTTGAGTGACCAATTCGGCAGTTCCTCCACCAGTATGATGAAATTTAAGATTTAAATGTATATCATTTTTTGGATATGCATTACCATGACATTGAAAAGATCCGTTAAAATTAATATGAAAATCATTATTGCATGGTACTCCATTAGTATCCTTTATACGATAGAAAATTAATTATTTAATATATATATATTTTTATTTAAAATATGTATTTTAAAAGCTTTTAAAATAATTTATATAAAAAAAATTGTTAGTCGGAGTAATTTTATTTTGTACCTATTGAATACTTTTTAATAAAATTTTAAATCATTTTTTTGTTTTATAATAAAATTTATAGCCAAAAAAATTGTTATTTTTTTATAGTTATTAAAAGCGAAGCTACTCATCAAAAGTAACTTTTGATAACATTTTTTTTATATTCATTTAATTTTTAGAAACTAAAATATAAATATATGAAATGTTATTAAAAGCAAGATTATTATTTGAAAAATTTAAAACTGTATATTTTATAATTAATTGAAAAAATAATATATCAAAACTAGACAAAAATAACAATTTTTAATATTTTTTAAAATTTTGATTTTTATGATTAAAGATTTTAATAGACATTTTTTACTTGGAAAATTAATATAGCATTTTTATTCAAAAAACTTTGTTCTAAATTTACCTTTAGTTTTTCAGGTTCTTCCGTATATACACGACTAAAAATAATGAAAAACAGACATGTGAGTTTTTATTTAAAAAATTAGTTAAAATTTTTAAAAAGGTATATTCTTATATGTTAAAAATAAATATTTACCTATAAAAATTTTGAAAATATTTTATGCACTTCTACATTTATATTAAAAATTGAATAATTTTACTTTTTATTAACTACTAAAATAATAGTTTTTAGTTCATCAAAATGTTTTTTCAAAAATTGTTAATTGACTCTAAAATTTTAAAAAATTATAAATGAGAATATTTTAGCTCAAATTTTTAAAAGTTTTATATCTTAAAAAAATAAATATCACAAAAGTTTTAAAATTAAATACATAAACTAGAATTAAATACAAATTATTATATTTTTTTTGAATATATTTATACAAAAGAGTTATATTTAAAATTTTAATAATTTTTTGGTATATTTATTAGCTTTAAAAAGTTTTTTAAAAGATATACTAATTCATTGCTTAAAAAGACACATGTCACTTACTATACTTGATATACCAGTTGGCTTCTTTGCATCTGTAATAAAATACAAAGTGAAATAATTAATAAAAGTTTTCTTGACATTTTGATATATTTTAATTAAAAGTTGATGACTATTTGACTTCATTTTTTGTTTATATAGTAATTTTTTTTACGCCTACTCTAAATGATTAAATATTAAAAAATGATTTATTGGTAATTATTTGTAATATCAATTTTATTAATAAGGATAAATATTCAAATAAAAAACAATTATTTTGTTTTTTTAATGTCAATATAAAGCATCTTTAAATGAATCTATTTCAAAAATTGGTTTTGTGTTAAACTGAGCTATTCTTGTTATATTCAAGTCTGAAAAACCATATCTTCTTATATACAATGAGAATCTTATACCTTTTAACTTTTGCGTCTTCTAAGCATCTCGATTAATAGAAATACAATTACAATTTTTATAAATCTAACGCTTTGTTAAAACCTCTTAAGAAACAATACAATTTACAATGAGTAATAATAATAACATACTGTTTTTTGTTAATAGAGTCACTCACAATATCACTAAATATTGCAACAGTTACAATAGTAAATTACAATTAAAATAATTATTAACTCCTATCAAAAAATTATCAATGATTAAAATATTTCTGCAATAATAAAAGGTAACGCAATGAAACACATTTATATATATTACAATATCACGACAATTAAGATTGTCAAACGTATCTAACATTTTGTAATTATTTTATTATTTTTATAATTTTATCAATATTTCTAAATTAATTCATGTTGTTTTTACTTAATGATTATTAGTAAATTCGACAATTTTCTATCATTCAAATGTATATCAAATCAATTATAAAGATCAATGTTCTAGAACCGATTAAAATCAATTTAATATATTTTATCATAAACAAAAAAATCATAATAATCAAAACAACAAAACACGAATAAAGCTTTATTACTTTTAAAAAATGTTTTAAAAATTATATTAAATCAAAAATTATTTTCCGGGAAGTGGGTATGTTGTATATTGAATAAATGGAACTTGAGTAGTTGTTTTCAAATTTTCACATCTTTTGATTGATTTATTGATATTATAAAGCATATTTCTTGATTTAGAAATTTCTTCTCTAATTTCTTGGAATTGCTTTTTTTCAAAATCTCTAAAATCATCTGCTTCTCTCATTAATCTATAATAAAAGTCATAATTTGGTATTCCAATGAAAGATTCAATTTGATTATTACAAGGAGGACCTCTTCTGTGCATTCCTTGAGTGTTAGCAACGTTGATTTGATAAGTCAAGATTAAAAAAGCAAATAAGAATATTATTCGTTTGAAAAACATCATTTTACGACACGTTTTACATAAATATTTTTCTGTTCTTTATATACCAAACGATTACTACTTTTTACAATGTTTTGAAACTTTTAATTTTTATTATTGTAATTAAATTTATTACTAAAATATCTATAATTACAGTACTTTTCAAAAGAAACCAATAATTATTAAATTTAATATACAAACAACAAAACATAATAACTATTATACTAAAAGTTTATATTTACGTAATTTTAAAAAATTAATATTTAACATTAATTTTATTTTATAAATATTATTATAAAGTTATTTTTATTTAATTGGCAAATAAATCGCATTTTAACAAAATGGTATGCTGACAAAAAAAAACAATTGATAACGTTACCCTTTTCTAAGTAAATAAGGTCATTTTATTAACACTTTAAATAATAGTATCTGCAAATATAACAAATTTTCCCTATCTGTTTTTTATTTAATTTAATTATTGTTAGCATATTACAATATGGTATAAATTGAAATAATTTTTTTAATAATTATCAGTATTAAAAATGATTATACATCTAATATTGTCTTATATTTTTCTTTCAACTTGTAAAGCTCAAAATGCTAAAAATAATTACATTCCCTTAAAAACACTTGTAAGTTTCATATATAGAAAGTAAAAAACTTTTTAGACTATTGATAAAACACTAAAAGTAAAAGAGTACCTCGGTATACCATATGCTCAACCACCTGTAGGGGAACTTAGATTTAGTTCACCAAAACGAGTAACCTTACCAACAGAAGAGAATAAATTTTATGCAAGTACTCCTGCAGCTTCATGTCCACAAGGAACACTCAATGCATCAATTCCTGACCCTAACCTTTGGATAACATCTGTTAAAAATATTTCTGAAGATTGTTTACAATTAAATATGTGGGTTCCTGAGAAAAAAACTGGAGCTGTTTTTGTACATTTCTGTGGCGACTCTTACTCAACATTATCAGCTTCTCATGATTATTTTAATGGATCAATTTTTGCTGCATATTCAAAAGCAATTGTCGTTAACGTTAACTTTAGATTAGGACCGTTAGGATTTGCAAGATTAAATGATAGCAGTATTAAAGGAAATATGGGACTTATGGATCAACAGGTAGCATTAAAATGGGTATATAAAAATATCGAGTCATTCGGAGGAGACAAATCAAAAATAACACTAATGGGAATACAAACGGGAGCTTCCTCTGCTCAAGCACATATGTACTCAAAAATAAGCACCAAATATTTTAGTCGAATTGCTCTTATATCTGGTGTCCTTCAAAATACTTGGGCTTCAAGAAAAAATTTAATTACTGAAGTATTATCCGCGTATCTTGCTAATCTTTTTGGTTGTGAAAATGAGAGTGATAAAAGATTAAAATGTTTAAGATCACTATCATTTGATGAGATTATGAAAAAAGAAGAATTTATTAGGGAAGAATTTGAAGCGAATTTTGGATATACATTTTCTATTACACGTAATGACGGTGCCTTTTTTTGTAATGATTTTAGAAAATCAAAATATAAAAAGTCTAGTATCGATGTTTTAGTAGGAAATTCATTAAATGAAGGTAGTTTTTTTACTTGGTACTTTTTCCGAGATCAAGGTTGTAAACTAGATGTGTCAGGTAAAAAAGTAACTGGTGATTGTAATTTCGATGAAAAACGTTACAATACTATTATTAACATTGTAAAAGGAGTATTTAATAAAACTGATGAATGGGCATATAAAGTAAAAACTAACTATAATACAACTAACCCAAATAAACAAGAAATATTATCAAAGTTTTTAGGTGACGTACTTTTTAATTGTGGTTTAAAGCATTTTGTTGATAGCCTTCCTAAAAGACCTTATGTCTATACATTTAACCATAGATCTAGTGCGTCTCCTTGGCCAGAATATTTTGGTACTTTACATGCAGCAATTGTTGAATATTTATTCGGGCACCCTTATAGATATCCTCAAAGATACAAGAAAGAAAAGTTAGTTGAAGAAAAAAGATTATCGAAAAATGTTATGAAATTGTATGGTAAATTTGCTGATAAAGGAAAAACATATAACACCTGGGTACCATATACACTTACCAATAGTATAGTACAAGATATATCTACCAGATTTGATAAAACAAAAAAAGCAATAAAAAGATCACTGTTATTTAAAAATTGTGATTGGCTCATTCAACCTTTTGCTGACGATGTCTATTGAAAAACTTATTTTTGATAAAATATTATTTTAAAACTATATACAACTGTTGCATCATTATACATGATTTTTAAATTATTACAGTGGCTAAGTAAAAAAATGTTGTACACTGTAGTAGTAATAAGACGTAAGTTAAAGTAAATGTTAAAACTTTATGTTTTGTTTTACAGATGTAGTACAAAAGCTTGTTATAATTTTAAAAAATGTTTGATAAAAGTAAATAATTTTAAAATTAATATTGCTTCATTTTAAAAAATGAAAATTAATGAATATTTTTATTTTAATTCATGTTCGAATATTTACATTTTTTGAAATGTTTTTGTCATTACGCAAGTACATATTTAAAAATGACTGTATGTTGAGCCCATGTTCCCATAAAAATAAGAAATATTTCGGAATTTTCAGACGTTACTTCAACTTGTTTTCCATATCCACTATAAATATCTATGTAGGCGAAATATTTCGGAATTTTCAGACGTTACTTCAACTTGTTTTCCATATCTACGCAAGTACATATTTAAAAATGACTGTATGTTGAGCCCATGTTCCCATAAAAATAAGAAATATTTCAGAATTTTCAGACGTTACTTCAACTTGTTTTCCATATCCACTATAAATATCTATGTAGGCGCAAAGACATAATCCCATAACACTTTTATCAGCTTTATACTTAATTTCAAGACTACCTGGGCCTCTAGAACATGGGCTATCATTATAATAATATCCTAACCATAAATAAGTTACTGTTATTTTAACTCTCCCTCCTCCTTTACCATGAATATAAGCATAACAATGTTTATAACCATAATAAGTGTAATTTCTTTCATAATCAAGTGCGTGCAATGCTGTATCTCGGCATAAAAAACTACTTTCTTGTTTACTATTACACTCCTTTCCTATTGTAAAATAAGGGCATTTACATTGTCCACAATTGTTTGGATCTTGATAACCGTTATATTCACATTTGATTTTTTCAGTATAGTTATTACATGTATGATTACAATAAAGATAATTAATTAATCTATATTCATTAAAACTTTCGGATCTTCTCTGCCCAATTGTCCTATCATAAAATTGTGAATAATTACCTTTAACTTTAATACTTGGTCTTTTATGACTTTTAGAATAATATGTAGTTGAACCATGTAACATGGAACCATAATCATAACTAGTTCCAAATGTAGTTGTATTCAAGTCATTATGTTTATCTCTACGTAATTTTCCCCAATCTCTACGAAAAACATTATCAAAGTCAACATCAATATAATCATTTCTGTCATCTCTATTGTGTTCGTCAGTAACTCCTAATGTATGAAGAAATAATTTTAACATTTCAAAATAATCATTTTTACATTTGTTATTAACAAATATAAAATTAACTTTTCTACCAAGCTTAGGTCCAATATGATCTGCGTAACATTTTTCATCCTCAATTACAAATATTCCACGATGTCCAAATGGTTGTTCTACTATTTCAAACTTAACACATGTATGTTCTTCAATACTTTTCTTAGCTTTTTCTAATTCAGACGACCATATTTGACGGTAAATTTTTATTGTTTCATTGGGAACATTCCATCTATGTTCTTGACTCCAACGAATAGATGCGTAATTCTAAAAAATTTATTTTATGATGGTACTTTTTTAACGTACCTGGAGGATAAAAGTTAAAAGTAAAATATATGATGCGTACATTTTTTTTATCTATAAGGAATTCTTTAACAAACTAAAGATATTTCTTATGTTCTGTTTATAAATAAATAAACTAGTGTCTGCGTAGAAATTATTCTTCTATACATGTCAAAAATTTATAAAAAGATTACTTACCAATTTGTAAGTTTCATTAAAAAGTATTATTTCTTAGATATTAAGGTACTTATATG
>LM523273.1:0-27895 GCA_000941615.1 Parastrongyloides trichosuri
CAGTTAAATTTTCTTTAAAAAGAGTAACACGTATATCCAAGAATATTAAAGTAATTTTTATAAAATAAAAAGTAAACAGATGCATGATAATTAAAAAATAATTTATTAAAATTATATAAAAATATAAAGATTATTATAATATTTACGTTTTAAAATAAGTACAATAAAAGTTCATTATTATGCTTCTAGTTGAATTAAAATCAGTTCTTTTTTAATCTTTAAAACGTATATGAATCATAAATCAAGGACAAATAAAGTTTTTTAAGTTTATCCAAATAAAATTGGTATAAATAAAACTTATTTAAAGTATATTTTACTATTGCAGATTGTATTGGATGGCGTGATTAAATGATGATAGTTATAGGTAGTCATCAAAATAAGTTATATAAAAGGTTTTATTTTATGACAGTCAGTCAGTCACTTACTTGTTTTAGCTTAGTTTTAAAAGAGTTAAATAAAGTTAACTATATACTCATCGGTTTTATAATATATATTTTATTTTTATTATTATTATAACTTAACATGGAGCCCTCCAGGAATATTACAAATAATCTATCGTGGCCAATAACTAGTATGGCCAAATATAAAGGTAGTTTACCTTATGTAAAATACTTCAAGCTTGAGCTAAAATTGCGAAATATCTCATTAACGTCACTGGATTGTGGGAGGTTATTTTTGTTAGCCCAAGGTGAATCCGAAAGAGAAAAGTTTTTCACTTCATTCCAAGAAGTGGAGCTGTCATTTGAAGAAATCAAAAGTTATATCGAAGGACGGTCGAAATCGCAAATGTCTACCTGTGAAAAGATCATAGCGTTTGCTAATAGAAAGAAGCCGACAAATGATTCATTTGAAACGTTCATCAATGACATGAGACACTCTTTGAAAGATATAGTCCCAGACACTGCTATCGATTGGATTTGCTTATTTAAAGTTTTGCCGTTGGCTGGTGACAAAATATTGGAAGAGTTATTGTGTGTCAAATCTTTGACTTTGGAGAAATTTATGACTGGTGCGTCGAATTTCGAAAATCATCAAAGACTGACTAAGTTACTGCGTTTAAATGGTAATCAAAAACAAAAAGTAGTGTCATTTGATGACCAACAGGTAAGTAATGTGCCTGTTATGAAGAATAGCGTTAAAGACATTATTTGTGTAATTTGTAAAGTGGCTGGTCACTATTCTAATAAATGCCCAGAGAAAAGACATAACAAAAGCGTGAATGATAATGAAAGAAGAATTGATAACAGAGTGGTCAACTTGGATGTTAACAATTTAACAGTTGAAGGTCATGAGCTTTTTTCTTTGGAATGGTTAACGTCTCCTCTGGTATATGTACCTATAGAATATGGTCCATTACTTATGAATAGAGTTTTACTGGACTCTGGTTCAAATGGTAATTTGTGTCCTTTAGATAAACTCAAGGATTTTATGGATGTTGGTTTTACATTTATAGAAACAACAAATGCGTCTGTTAGAGGTTTTAATGGCGTAAAGAAAATTGAAGGTTATATTAATGTAGAATTGTGTTCAATGGCTACAAGGAAAAGAACTGGTACAAGAATTTATTTTGCTCCTGATGTTCCATTGGCTATTGATCAAAAGACAGCGTTAGAAATGGATCTTAGTGTTGAGAAATATTCAAAAGAAGTTTTGCAAGAAAGAGCTTTGATGATACAATCGCTTGATCGAATTTATACCGATCACGCCGATTTGGTTGGTTCGTTTCTTGAGCATAAAGAAACATTTGATGATTCAGTGGTTATGCCACAATTAGTAGTTAATTTACAATTGCATTCTGCTATACCGAATAAAATTTTTAAACCTTATGGCACTTCTAAGATTCAGAAGAGTGTTTTATGCGAGCATTTAGCTAAAGAATTATCTAGTTTGCGCATTAAGCGTATATCTAATCCACGTGTTGCTTTACCAGTAACAGTTGAACCTGTACGGCAGCGTGTAGTAACTGATTCTAGGTGGTTAAATAAATATGTTATGGAAGAACCTTTGGTGCTTCCAGATAGGTCTTATATATCGACATTAGTAGGAGGATCTGAAGCCTTTACTGTGTTTGATTTTAAGTCAGCTTTCAAATTATGTTTGGTACCTGATGATGTGGCTTATGTTAATACAGTTGTCACAGAATATGGTTATTTTGAAAGTAATCGTTTGCAGTTTGGCACAAAGAGTGCAAGTGGTTTGTTTCATGCAAAGATTCAATCTATTTTATGTGGATTGCCAAAATGCTTAAATTATGTAGATGATGTGTTATTTTATGGTTCCATTGCGGAACAGAAGAATTCTATTCAACAATTTTTAAAATTATGTTCTAGGTATGCTTTGAAGTTCAACATTTCCAAAATGCAGTTATTATGTAAGAAAGTGAAATTTCTGGGTGGTTTTATGGACGTTGAAAACGGTTGGTTGATTGATCCAGCCAGAGCTGCAATGTTGCAGGGATTGGCAAGACCCAAAACTAGAAATGAAGCCTTATCTTTTATTGGTCGTTTTATTTATGTTTCTAAGAATATCAAGAACTATTGTGGTAAAGTATTGCCTATCATTCCTAGATCGAAGGAAGTAGGCTATTTATGGGATAAAACTAGGGAAGCTAGTTATTTAGCATTGGTGGATTGCCTTCAAGAATATCAGAATTTAGCTATGCCTGTTTCCGGGGAGAAATTAAACCTATATTTCTTTCCTAATGCACAATATTTGCATATGGAATTGAGGGGTGAGAATGAACAATTAATTGATATTCTTTCTAGAGTTTTCTCTCCTGCTGAAAAGAATTATAGTGAAAATGAGCGTGAATTGCTTGGAGTTGCTGAAGTTCTGCAAAAGTCTCGTGCTTTTTTTCTTTCACACAACGTAACTTGGGTCACCAAATCGAAAATTATTGCAAAATTGATGGAGATGCCGTTGGAAAGTGCAATTGATTCTAGCGCTCGTGTTCAGCGTTTTTTGGCTCCTATTGTTATGTGGGGTGTCAAATGTGTGTTTTCAAATGATTTTAAGAAAGTTGTTGGTCAACGCCAAAGTTTGGTTATTGAATGTAATTCAATGAAGATTTGTGTTTCTGATGTAGGTGATACAAAGTATTTGAGAAATAAGGATATCTTTGATGAACAATCCTCTAGTGAATTATGTGGTAAGATGTTGGATTATATGAATGCCGGTAAAAGACGTGAGGAAATCGCCTTGGAATTACCTTCATGGATCCGTGATAATCTAGACATGGTTAGTATTGAAAATGGATTGTTATCTATAGATGGCAAAGTGGTTTTAAGTAAGAAACTTATGAAATTAGTAGTGCAAGAGGTACATTCTTTGTATCATGGGGGTAAACAGTGTATATTGAACGAGGTAAGCAAGTATTATACAGGTATCGGTTGGTCATCTGTAATAGCTGAAGTTTTAGATGCCTGTACTGTGTGTTTAATGACTAAATCTTCAACTCATAAGAAACCAGCGAAATGGGAAGTAGCTGTTAGACCACGCCAGCGTGGACATTATGATTTAGCTTATGTAATGGATGAAACTGGTAAGAAACAAACGGTTATATGCTTCGTGGATGCATTTAGTTCATACCTGATGGGTAAACGTTTGGTTTCGAAGCATTTTGAGGAACTAAAGAACTTTTTTGTTCCTATTTTGGACCAATGCGGATTTGAGGTGGTAATTTGTGACAATGAACCTTCATTGGTCACTCCTTCTATAACGGAGCTATTTGCTTCTTATTCTACCTACCATGCAACAAGCGTTCCTTATGCTCCTGCTTCTAATGGTATTGTAGAAAGATATATTGGTTTATTAAAGAAAGCTTGGCAGCGTTCTATTTTAGATGTGCCTAATTTGGCTTTTGATGTGCGTTTGGAGCGTATCATTCGTAACATGAATAATTTGGCGAATTCTAAAAGTACAATTACGCCTGCTCAATTGTTTTTTACAGGTTGTGAGATGGTTAAAGGGTATGCTCCCCCGGTAAAAGTGGAATTGCCTAAGCAGCGAATTTTTTTCAAACCTCGTGGGAAGCTGAGTGAACTATTTGAAGAAGGTTGGTTAGTTGGTAGAATTGGTAATCGTATTAATTTAATTGAAAAGGATGATTTTATCTATCATGTTAGTCCTGATTTTTGTCACCAGGGCTACCTTCCGAATAAATTTACAAAATGTACAAATGATAGTGTTATGGATGATGCAATGAATTTGGTTAATGAGAACAATCCTTCTTTGGTGAGAGATATGGTTGATTCTTCGTCTGGTGGGATGTTGTGCTTTACTCCTAAAATGGACAAACCAAGGGGTCGTAGCCGTAAAACTTTAGATTTTAGTGTTCCACATTCAACATTGGTTAGTGAACGTGTAGATATTAAGGATAATGCAGCTGCGTTGGATAGTGCTACAGTTAGAGCTGAAGCCATTGAGGACAGTTTTGTTTCCAGTTTTGATAAATCTTTGATTGATCAAGGGGAGATGGAGGATAATATTAAGTTGTCGTCGGCCTGTAGAGAAGATTATGAAGAAATCAGTAATCTTTTTGAGAATTCGAACATGTCTATTTGCGATGAGAGTCCAATGCGTGTGATGAATAATGAAGGTATGGTACCATGTGGGACTCCTGAAGACGGGATTGAGAATCAGAAAGAGTGGTTGGAATTTATGACAAGAAGTGGTAGAGGCCATTCTTATGTATTTGTTGATGGTTCTGAATATAAAGGAAAGGGATGTGCGATGTTTTTGAGATTTGGTGAATCTAAGGTTATGATTGGGGGTGCCGGCTTGCATGGAAATACCACCAATAATGGTGCTGAATTGTTGGCACTGATATTTGCTTTGGATAGTATCGGAAGTGACGCTAAGTATCCGGTTTTGTTCTTCTCTGATAGTAGCTTTGTAGTTAATACCTTGAAGCAGGGTTGGTTCAATAAGGAAGTTACAAGTGAAGGGGAACCGAGAAGTCATTTGGAGAAGTTCAAACAAATTGTCAAGCGTTGGAGACCAAATTATCAATTGCACAAAGTACGTGCTCATGGAGATATCTTAGGAAACTTAATAGCTGATAAATTGGCTCGTTTGTATGCCCAAAAGATTAAGAAAGATGGTTTTGAGATGATTGAAGCCACCAGTGATGAGGAAGTTTTGGAGTTGGTGATCACTTGGGAAAAAGGATGCCGTTAAGTGATCAAGAGGAGATGTATTGGATGGCGTGATTAAATGATGATAGTTATAGGTAGTCATCAAAATAAGTTATATAAAAGGTTTTATTTTATGACAGTCAGTCAGTCACTTACTTGTTTTAGCTTAGTTTTAAAAGAGTTAAATAAAGTTAACTATATACTCATCGGTTTTATAATATATATTTTATTTTTATTATTATTATAACTTAACAAGAATTAATCAAAACTTTATGTTTTCTTTTAGTTTTATTCCTGTAAACACATCTTAAAATAATCATTTGTACAAGGAACACAACAACTATATGTNTTTTTTAATATACGAATTGTGGTAATTAAAAAATTTATATCTCACTGCTTGACATAAAAAACATAAAAAGTATTAGAAACTTTTCATGTAAAAGCAGATATTTATCTGTTAAAATTACATTTTAGAATTAATCAAAACTTTATGTTTTCTTTTAGTTTTATTCCTGTAAACACATCTTAAAATAATCATTTGTACAAGGAACACAACAACTATATGTTATTTTATTTTTAGTGTACATCTTTAATTTATAAATTAAAAAAATATATAGTGCAAATAAGGAATTAAATTTCTTCCAGGTGTTAGAATTAATAACTAAGCTTAGGACATATAAAACTTTTAATAATATATAGATATTTTTACATAAAATTACCAAGAAAACAATTTTAATATTCTACATACGCTTATAATATAAAATTATTAAACTTTTTATCCATAATCTTATTATCATTTAAAATTAAAGGCTGTCGTACTATGTAGGGAATATTTAAACTGGTAGATATTTTCACATTATTAGATAACTTTTATTTAAAGTAAATACTTGTTTGTTAGAATGGACTGTATTAATGAAGAAAGTTTAACTTTTTATCATAATTCAAAAAGTTTTAATAATGGTGAAGATAATTATTTTAATTATGAATATTCTACAAATGATCATGTCAGTTTATTCATTTGTTGTATTATTGTGGTTGTTTGCCTCTTCTTCATTCTAACACAACTAGCCATTTTTTATGTAAGTTTATTTTCTTATTAATTAACAATTTTTTTTTAGTTTTTTGTACAAGGTAAAATGTATTAACAAGGATATTTACATAAAACAAATATTTTGATTATTTATTTAAAATTTTCTTACTATATTGAATGTTGATGTCAAGAACTTTTTATGAAGATGATATTTAATTATTTTGACCTATTCTAAAATTAAAAATTATTCACAATATACTAAATAAACTTTTTAAATATAACATGGTTAACAAAAAATAGAATAATTCAAGATGAAACAAACAAAAATAAAACTAAATTTAATCATTATAAATATAGGTTTTATCCATCTGGTTTTACAAATAAATAATAGAAACTATTTTTATAATGTATATTTACATTTATCTTAATAATAAATAATTTTTTAAGTATAAAAGAATGTGAATGTATAATAATTTATCATATAAATATTTTTATCAATATTACAAAATGATATTATTCAATTTAAGAATAATTTCTTTAATTATTTTCTTGGGAACACTTTCATCATATGTTTATTCACTTGGAAGTGAAAATCATGAAGTTTATGAGTCATATCACAATTTGGTTAAGAGATCACATAACGCTGAATCTGCTCCATCAAAGGATAAAAAGACTACATCTAAGAAAAAGGGTCCACCAACTAAAAAGGGTCATGGAAAAAAGACAACAAAAAAAGGACATAGTACAAAGAAGGCATCAAAAAAGACAACAAAAAAGTCAAATATTAAAAGTACAAATGCTCCAAAAGGTGAAACAACAAAGAATATCAAAACTACAGAAGTAACTACTCTCCAACCAACAACTGTTACAGAAGTAACAACAACTGATCGTGGTATTTTGGCAAAAATTAAAGATAAATTATAAATTATAATCTATCCAATTTTGATTTTTAATTTCTTGCCCTTTTTATTATATTAAGAAGAATATGATATAAAAATTATATTACAATTTTGTTTTTAAATGACAAAATTACACAAACTGACAATTAATAATTTAATCGTATCATTTGAAATGATATAATAAATTATAGAAAATATTTATTTTTCTGATGAAAAATGATATCTTTTCTTTAAAAAAAAATGTTTAAATTGTCAATGTTAAATTTAATGTTTCGACAATGAAAACCATTTCATTAATGGTATCATTTAAGAATCTATCTTCTTTTTTATCATTTTCATTTATAAGACTTGCAATAACTGGATTTGTTTGATATTCTCTGATACTCTCTAAATTTGTATATAATTCACTCATATATTTCAATATTGAGAGGGATATTGAATCGTTGACGTTATTACTTGTTTTTACAAGAGTACTAGGCCATTGGATGAAATTGTTAGGTTGTTTTATGTTATGAAGTGGAGAATATCTTTTTAAATATTGAAATTCATCTCCATATTCAGGATCGCCAAATTCTTCTTTGTATTCTTTCAAGCCATCATAATTCAATGGACTTATTAAATCTAATAGTGTACCTTGAATAATTGAACTTTGTACTAACTCGGGATGATTATTTATAATGTAAGCTGTAACAACACCAGATGTACCAGAACCATAAATTGCTAATTTTTTTGGACTTGTAATATTTTTATAAATTAAAAATTTTATATAAGTTAAGAAATCATCATAACGATGTTGTTGTTTATCAATTGTTCCATTATAAAACCATTCATCTCCATTGTACACACCACCTCTTGTGTTGACATAACATACTATACCTTTCATATGTTTTACAAAAAAATATCTTGACGGAGAAAAGTTTGAAATGGTAGAAGTTGAACCTTCACTTTCTGAATATGTTTCAAGAATTAAAGGATTGTTCCCATTAAGATGTATGTCTCCAGGTAAAACAATTAATGCAGGTATTGAAACATTGTCTACTGAATTGAGATGAACAACAATTCCTCTAATGTTACTTTTACTATAATTTTTTGGTCCAGTCTTAATAACTTTTTCTAAATAGAAAAATTGATTCTTTGATAAAGTTTTAAGATTTAATGTGTAAATTATAGTTGGGACAACAGGATTGGCAAATGTAAAGAAAACTTCATAACTATTTCTGTTTCCATAAAGATTTTTTATTATTCCTGTTCCAAGATTTGTAATTTTATAATTTTTCTTGTTGATTTTATTAAAAATAAAAACATAATGTTGCAGCTTAACATATCCTGTATAGACAAGATAATTCTCTCCAACAGGTACAACTTTATCTATTAATGTTCCATTTTTAGGTTTAACTACATTAGATATGGTAAAATTTTTTTCTTTCTTTACATTTAATTTAACAATTCCTCCAAAATCTGAATCATTATCCGTGTACAAATAAACATCATTTTTATTTGCATCAATTATATCGTATCTGGAACCAAATTCATTTTCAATTAAAACTTTAAATTGTAACTTTTTTTTTATACCTTCTCCTGTTTTGTCAGATAAATCACAGTAATATATTGATTTTGCACTTGGATTAAGATAAATAGCAATAAATAAATACTTTCCATCAAATGATACATATTCAATTTCTTGTTTTGCATTATTAAATTGTTCATCACTAAATTTAACATCATTATTTTGATTGGTTCCAAGTTTGTGATAGTAAAGAGAATAGTTTTTTCCATTTTTATTTGAATAAACAATTCCCGTTCCATTAAATACAAATTTAAAGTCATCATTTGTAATATTTCTTAGTACTTCATTATATTTTAATCTATTTAAAGTCTTAAATCTTCGTTCATTTAGTTTCTTTTTACTATCATATAAATCATATACTAATATAGTTCCATCTTTATTAAATTTCCAACTTTTAATTTCTTTATTTTTTCCATAATTTTTAGGATTGACAAAAGATATATCATTTCCATGAATCGTTTTTCTTTGCATCAGAATACTAAAAAATATTTTTTAAATAAAAAGAGACAATTTACCCATTTTTATAATTTGTATCATATTTAATAAAATAATAATAGTTACCATGTTTTTCCATATTTCCATACTTGTTAAAGTTTGTATATATTTTTAATAACTCACTAATATTCCTTCTTATTGACGAATTATTGAAAACAAGATCAGACATCTTATTTAAAGAATCTCTAAAAGTTTTAAATTCTTTCCCAAGAACATTATCAATTTCACAATATTTATTGAAAACAGTTTCCTTTCCAATTTTTATATCTGGACACGATTCATTTCTATGAACATACGTATAATTTGCAAAAGGAATCCTTATTCTTGAAGAATATCCATTATCTTTACTTTTAAATTCTTTTTTTTGACAATAAAGTACTCTAACATTTAGAATCAATAAATATAGAAGCATATACAATTTTCGTCTCATTGTAAATGATAAAAGTATTTTTAATTCTATGATACATTCAAATAAATTTAAATACTAAAAATTAGATAAACATTTAACTTATTTTTAAAATATTAGCTGTTCTTTTACAAACATGATTCTATTTAATAATTCATATCTTTTTATGAATAAATTTTAAATTAATACAGTATAAATGAAGTAAAAACTTTATCGAAACTTTTTTTTCAGAATAAAAAATGATTATCAAACTAATAAAATTTTACTTCCTTTTAAAACTTGAAAAAATTATATGTTTTTCCATTTTAAATCCAATGTTTGAGAAATAAAAATTAATTCATTAATTGCATTTCTATGCATCTCAACTTTACTTCCTTTTTGATTGTCATGTATATTGATAAAACGTGCAATGATTGGATTTGTTTGATTTGTTTTAACCTTCAGCAGTTGATGATACAACTCATTTAGATACTTCAATGATGATTCCGTTATCTCATATTGAGGATAAATAGTACCTGTAACAAAAGTACTTGGCCATTGTACATATTTTTTAAGGGCTTTAATATTATGGAGTGGTGAAAAATATCTTAGATATGAATGTTCTTCATCTTCTGGATTACCAAATTCTTCCAAATAATTTGAATAATCATCAAAAGTATTAAGTGAAAGCAAATCAAGAAGAGTTCCCTGGATAATTGATGTTCCAATTAATTTTGGATGTTGTTTGGTAACATTAGCAATAACAATCCCCGAGGTCCCAGAACCATAAATAGCAAGTTTTTCAGGTTTAGTATAATTATTATTAATTAATGATTTGACATAATGAATGAAATCTTCAAATCGATTATTATGATTTTCTTTTATTCCTTTATTAAACCATTCTTTTCCGTTAAATCGACTACCTCTTGTATTGACATAACAAACAATACCGTTGAAATGTTTTATGAACAAATATCTTGACGGAGAGAAACTAGAAACAGTTGAAGTTGAGCCTTTATTCTCAGCAAAAGATTCAAGAATTAAAGGATTGTTTCCATTAAATTTAATATCATTTGGATAAAAAATGATTCCATCGATTTTTGTTTTATCTTTTTTTATAAAATTTACTACCTTTGTTTCAATATTCAGCACATTGTAATCTTCTGGTCTTCCTTTAACAAATTTTTCAAGTGTAAGTTTGTTAAAGTTAGAAAATGAAGGAATAATTACTCTATAAATCGTTAATGGTATAATTGGATTCCCAAAAGTAAGGAATACTTCATCAACATTTTTTTCACCAAAAAGATTTCTTGATAGTCCAATGCCAACATGTAAAATTTTTTCCAATTTAAAATTATCTCTTCTTAAAATATAAATATAACTTTGTAAATCAATAAATGCTGTAAAAACAAGATAATTCTTTCCAGCTAGTACAACTTTTTCTATGCGTCTTCCCTTTACAGGTCCAGTTACAATTGATTTTGTATGATTTTGATTCTTATTTATTGTTAGTTTGATTATACTTCCATAATCTGATTCTTTATTTGCAAGTAAGTATACATCATTGTCTTCAGAATCAATTACTTCATACTTGTATTTTTTGACATCTTTAATTAACACTTTTAATGATAATTGTTTATTTTTATTCAATTCGGAGACTTCACAGTAATAAATTGATCTGAAACTATCATTGTAAACAGAAATAAATAAATATTTGCNNTCAGATAATTTAATATCATCAACTTGTTTTGTACCAATATTATGATAATAAAGAACAATATTTACTTTTTTTAATTTGTTATTTTTTTCATAGTCTGTATAAACAATACTTGCGTTATTAAATAAGAAAGCAATATTAGTCGTTGATGAAACTTTTAATATATCATTCAAATGTTTTCCTTTTGAAGTAATAAATCTTAGTTCACTTTGTTTACTCTCTTCATCATACAAATGATATGCCATTATTGTTTTATCGAGACTGAACCACCAACGTTTAATTTCTTTATTTCCTTTCATTTTGTTTGGATTAACAAAATCTTCCTCCTTTCCATTTACTACAAGTCTTCGCTTTAGTATTCTAAAATAAAATTATAAATATATATGAATCCACTCACTTGTGTTCCAATGAATCATTTTCATACATAAAATAATAATACAATCCATGTTTTTCAAAATTATCATAATTTTCATACTTTGAATACTTTTTTATCATGTACGTTATATTATATCTCAACTTTGATTGTGTAAAAACCCATTCAGCAATACCATTTGTTTTATTGATAAAATCAATTGTCTTTTCATCATAAGAATTCTCCAACACACAATATGGATTTTCAAAAACGTTTTTTTGTACAACCAAAGGGTCACACGAATCATTTCTTGGTAATTTAGTGTACTTTTTTAAACCAATTTTTACAGTCGAAAGATATTTCCTCTTGCCTATTATTGGTTTTTGAGTATTTCTTTCTACATGAAAAGAAACTTCAATTTTTAAAATGAATAAAAATAGTAGTAAAAAGATTTTTCTATTCATTGTAAAATCGAAAACATAAATGATATTGTAAATGTACAACAGTAAATTTTATTAGATTACGTGACTTAAATATCCTTTTAAATCTAAATATTAAATTTATTTTTTAAGTAAAAAAATGTTAGTTATCTTAATATTTATTTAATAAAGAATGAAATGTTTTATCTACGTGATACTTTCTATCTTTAAAGTTTTAAATACAACAATGTTTAAATTTTGAGCTTTTTATTTTTTTGAAGAAAAATGTTTTAAACAATTTTATAAATAGTCTTATAAAAAAGTTTAATTTCTCCATGATAATGCCAATGTTTGAGAAATAAATGCAATCTCATTAATCGAATTGTTCATTATCTTCTCATCCGTTGAATGTTGAATAGTTGCTAGTATTGGATTAAATTGGTTACTTTCTTTTAACTGATAATATAGTTCATTCAAATATTTCAAGATACTTTTTGTTATTGGATATTCTTTATTACTGGTATCCTCTATCAATGTACTTGGCCATTGTATTTGTTTACTTGGAACTTTAATATTCTGATATGGTGAATATCCCTTTACATAATTATACTGATTTTCTATTTGAGGGTTACCAAACTCTTCAGTATAATTTTTATAATCTAAAAATTGACCTGGAGTTATTAAATCTATGAGTGATCCTTGAATAATTGACGTTCCAATTAACTCTGGATATTCTTTTGTGACAACGGCTACGGTAACACCAGAAGTACCAGATCCATAAACAGCTAACTTGTCCGGTCTTGTAAAATTTCGTTCAACCAGAAACTTTATGTATAGGAGGAAGTCATCGTATCGTTTCTGTTGATTCTCTATTACCCCCTCTTTAAACCATTTATTGTCATTAAATCTTCCACCTCTCGTATTGACATAACATAAAATACCTTTGAAATGCTTTACAAATAAGTACCTTGATGGTGAAAATGAAAAAAGCGATGAATCCCTACTTTCAGTAAATGTTCCAAGAAGTGTTGGATTGTTCCCATTATTTCTAGTACTTTTATGATGAATAATTAATGCTGGTATTTTTATTCTATCTTTCGATGTTAAACGCATTATCTTGACAACAAAATCTTTTCTACTATAATTTTCAGGTTTCATTTTAATAATTTTTTCCAATTCCAAATTAGGTTTATTAGATGAAAAAGAAATATTTACTTTATAAATTACTGCAGGCATTATTGGATTTTCAAATGTAAAATAAGCTTCATTAGAGTTACTGTTTCCAAATAAATATTTTACGAATCCAATTGTGGGAGTAAAAGTCTTGATTATTTTTCCATTTGTTTTTTCACAAAAATAAACATGGTGTTGCAACTCAACAAATGCCGTAAACGCAAGATAATTACTTCCAACTGGTACAACCTTATCAATAAATCTATTAGCTTCAGATTTAATAATATCTGTTTTTATATGACTTCCTGATTTATTTATTGTAACTTTAATAACTTTTCCATGTTCAGACCCTTCATTTGTATACACATATACATCGTTTAAGTAAGAATCTATGACACCATAAACATAGTTATTAGTATTTTTAATTAAAAGTTTGAATTTTAATGATTCCGTTATTACATGTTTAGATAACTCACAATAATAAATTGATTTAGACTTATCTTTACCATCATAAACACCCACAAATAAATACTTCCCGTCTGAAGATACTTGTTCAATGAAGTGACTTATACTCAAAAATGATTTATCTGAAATTACAACATCTTTACTTTGATCGGTACCAAGTTTATGATAATAAAGAACTGGATTATTTTTTGGAGAAATAGTTTCTTTATAATTTGAATAAATAAAACCTGTATTTTCAAAAATAAATGCCATATCACTGGTAGATATATTTTTAAGTGTATCATCTAATTTATGGCCTTTTGAATTTATAAATTTACGTTCAGTTTTCGATTTATAATGATTATATAAGTCATATGCCATTAAAGACCCATCTCTACTAAATTTCCAATTTTTAATTTCAAAAGCTTTATCTGGATTGATAAAATTCTCATCACTACCATTTATACCAAGTCTTCGTTTAAGAATTCTAAAATCTTTATAAAGTTAAATAATATTAAACATACCCATAATTCAATGAATTATTTTTATACATAAAATAGTAATATGATCCATGTTTTTCAAACTTATCAAAAGTTTCATAATTTGAATATTTCTTTACCATTCTACTTATATCCTCATAATGCAATGACTTTTCTAAAACAAATTTAGAAAAATTATTTATATTTTTTATATAATCAGTTGTTTCTTTAGAACTCGGATTTTCAAAGATACAATAAGGATCACGTATTAATTCTCCAAACAACTTTTGACTTTTGCATTGACTATTCCTTTCAACTTTTGGATATGACGATATTTGAATTTTAATAGTTGATAGATACTCTCTTCCTTTTTTAACAGGTTTTGGAATCTTTTTTCTTACAGCAAAAAAAATTTCAATTTTAAAAATAAATATAAATAATAATAAAATCCATAAATGCATAATAAATTTTGAAAAATTATAAAGATATTGTCTATGTAGTATTTTTATTAAAGTACTCAAAAGGTGATCTCTTTAAAATTAGAATTATGCTTAAAATAACTTTACAATTTAAATATTGATCTTGTACTTCGATCACTTTTTTCCATAGTGTCAATATGATCTTTAAATAAATTTGATATTATATTGACTAGAATTTATATGTTAAATATCTGTTGTCTTGATACTGTTTAATTACTTTGCTTTTTTTTATATCGTTTATTTTTTAACAATGATTCATGTAATAGACTTTGTAAATAAAAAGTATTTTATAATAACTCATGTATTTTAGAAACAAATTTATCTAATAATACAAACCTTTGTTAAAGTTACAACTAAAACAAATCAATAATCTTTTATTTTGATTCAATATTATTGACTAGTCCATCTATTTTAGAAAAATTTGTTGTGTAGACGTTGCAAAAACATTAATTTAACTATGCTGAAGACATTTTTCACCTATTTGACAGTGTTTAAAGCCACTTTTATTACAAAACTTGTTAATGAAAATTCAACATTCATTTAAATGTATTGGGTGGAGAGAAAGAATAATAAATAAAGTTTATAGAAAAAAAATGTGATAAACAAGTCTTATTGATAAAATGCAAATATTTTTATTTAAAAAAATGTTTTATGAAATTTATGAAAAAAAAACAACATTTTTTTTTTCGAAAAACATTTCTTTAATAATGAATTTATTTTTAATGTGTCTTCCATAAAGAGCCATTTTTTAGTTGCCTCTTTTACGTGATTCTCTCCTAAAGTATCCTTTTTTTAAAGTTTTAGTGCAGGTACATATAACATCTTTGAATTCACTTTCATATCTGCACTCTGGTACCATTATTGGATTAATTTTGTAGCATTCCTTTTTACAATCATCAGGATTGCAAGGTAATTTGGAAGAACTTAGTAAACAAATAAGTTGGAAAATTGCAAAAATAGATATTAAATACATTTTAAACTGTTTTTGAAAAATGGTTCTTAAGCGCCTGTTTATATACAAAAAAATTATCATATTTTAATTGCATCATAAAACATTCAAAACAATTTTATAATCTAGCTGGCTTATTTTTTTATTTGAATAATTTAAAGTAGGCGGTCACAGTACATAATTTACATTAAAAGAATAAATTAACACCAAGATAATAAAAAACATACATTTAAAATTAATAATTATAATTATACTACTGTGATTACTTATGTGCTGATATATAGGGATGACATTTACATTTACCATTAATACATTCGCCTCTAGAAGCCATACTAAAATATTTACAACTAAAACTGCATATAGGAGTATAACACAATCCGTTTACTTGAAGCATCGTTTCAAAAAGAACAACAATGATGCACAAAATGATAATTAGTTTCATGATAAAGTTAATATTTAATATTGACGATAACTTGCTATCTAAATAAAATCAAATAATAAAAAGAGTGTTTTAGCTACTTACCTATATTAACTTAAGATGTTGTAGAACGTTATAAAATATAAAGAAAAAAATATTGTAGCCTTACAATCAAACTCTGAAAAACACAATAATAAGTAAAAATTATAATTAAGTAATGAGAGAGAAAGATTTTAAGGAAAATAGGAAAAAAAGAAAGCATATGCATTTATTCTTACAAAATTTACAATTGTTAAAAGAAATATTCATATTTTTCCTTACTATTTAGAAAAATTTTTTGTCTGTTTTATAACTTTTTTTCCATTCAAATTTTTATTCACCTTGATAATAATCTGTTGAAAACGTAATTTTTTAAAAGCTGTTGATTAAATTAAAAAACATCAATAAATAAAAAATTTTATTTTAAAGTTATAAAATATTTTTTAATAATTTATATTGGAATAATATTTTCTACGTTAACTTATATAAAAAATATATATTCTTTTTATAATTTTCTGTAAACGTAGTAAAACTTTTATATAACTTTCACAATATTTCTTTCCGCTTCATAATGACACATACAAATCGAAGGAATAATCTTAGTACATTGACCTCCTGAATACATTTGTTTCTTACAATCGTTGTTACAAGTTTTAAGATTACATGGCTCAATAGTTGAATTTGCCATTATAAAGTAAACAGAAGTGATAGTTGTCAAGATATTGAAAATAAATATGATATTCATATTAATAATGTAATGAATAGAAAAGTGTTCATATTTAAATATCTTAAAATAGAATAATTTATGGCTGAAAAACAGTTTTTATGTGAACCATATAAAAGCGAAAGTGTAAGAATTTTATTGATATTTTAGAGTTTGGTAAAAAAACATTAATGATATCATAAGTTGCATTGTATCACAAAGAAGTTACAATATAGTAACTAATATTGTTTTATTTTCAATAATTAGACTTATTTTTTTTGATCAATAACATTCAATACTGATTGCATCATTGTATCTATTTTCATAAATTAAATCGTGTATTTTTATTTAAGATTGCATATTAATCAATGTACTCACAAATTATATATAAAAGTCAAAAAAATGAGAAAAACAACTTTATGACATCAAAATTTTAACGATTTTGGTATTATTATTTTATAAATTTTAAAAAATATAAAATATAAATCGATTTAAAAACAATCTAAATAATAAATGACAACATTTTATTTATAAAAAGTAATGATAAAACGATTTGTCGATTAGTTAACGACAACGGCATATTTTTCTACTGCTAAAAGTATTCCAAAGTTCCCATTCTTTCTTTTCCTTAGCACATTTTGCCTTGCATCCTTCACTTGTATGGACGTTTTCTATTTGAAATGTTAATTTAATAACAAAAATAAAAAATATTATTAAACTAGCAATAAATTTCATAATAACTTTTTTGATAATATATCAATTCCTTTAAAACAGAATACTTAAATATGTAAAAAAATAAATAATTACAGTATCTTTTTTAAAATTATAACCATCAGTTTACATAATAAAGTTGTTTATAAAATAAAATCAAATTTTAAGCAATTATATGCAAACTGCAGAAATTTTATTAAATAATTTACATTTTTTCAAATAATAATGAGTATTATTTATAAATAAAGAATTATAAAAGGCATAATTTATTTGAAATAAAAATGAAATGATTTACCATTATTTAAAGTATAATATTCTTTATAATGGTACACGATTGCAATTATCTGTACGACAACAACACTCTTTCGATTGATTCGTATACGAAATCCAATTCCAGTTGCAATATTTATCCATTTTTTCATCATAAAGACTCCTTTTCATAATATCCTATAATTGTATTAATTAATTTATCTACAAATCCCTCCATACCAAACATCTGTGTGTTCCACAGTAGGCTGAAGTTTCTGAATAATGAATATTGCCAGTTGAATCTAAACAAAGATTTATGTTTTTAAATCAATGTAAACAAACCCATAAAAGTTTTTATAGCATATGAACAAAAAGGTGTTGTACAATATCTTTTCTCTTTAAATGTTGTTGGTGTTGGAGGATATTTGTATTCTCCCTATTTAAAAATGTAAAAGACTATAAAAACATAGCTTACCAGGTAACATTCAATTGAAAAAGAAGTATTTATCATGTAAGTAATGATAAGGAGAATTAAACAAAATTTTTTAGTAAACATTTTTTAGACAGAATTACTTTAACTATATTTATACACATTTAAATGTCACGAGTTCCAAACAATTGGTATTTTAAACTTTTTATTACTCTTCTTATTACATTTTCAAGACATAAATCAAATAATTACATACTTCTATTTAAAAATGTTATTAAAACTTTGATTATCACAATGTAAAATTAAAAAACAATACGATTACATAAAGGTTTATAACAACAACATTCTTTTTTCTCTATATTTGTTAAACTTACATCATAAAGACAATAAGCATCATCAATTTGTTCATATGTACCGTATTTCATTATATGCTAAAATAAAAAAATTATTATTCTTGTTAGCTCCAAATAACTTTCATACCGAACATCTTGATTGCCCACAAGAAGCAGATGCTTTTAAATTATGAACTTTATTTTTGGGATCTGAAAAAGTATATATATAAGTTATTCTAGTAATCCAAACAACCTCTGTATGCTTCTTTATAAAATGCACAGTAATTATGAAGACATCCAACTTGTTTAAAAAACAATGCTGATGCTTGTTGATTTAATACGGTCCCCTATAAAAGTTGATTATTTTAAATTCAATATAAACTTTAAGATACCTCATAACAATCAAAAGATAAAGAATTATTTATCATACAAATAAAAACAATAAAAATTAAAAAGTATTGAATGTTATTGGAACTCATTTTTGAATACATACTTTGAACAATAAACACATCATTTAAATATAAAAATAATATGAATATGGTAGGTTAAACAGTTGTAATATTCATTAATAAAGTAAATTGTTAACAAATAATTTTAAAACGTAATGATAAAATGTTTATTTAAAATTTCAATTAAAAAATCAAAATATTAAACGATTACAATAATCTTTAGTACAACAACACTCTTTTTTTTCTATTCTGGTTTCGGTCATATTTGTAGTACAATACGCGTCATCGATATTATTGTATACTCCATATCTCATTATGTTCTAAAANGAAACTTTTAAATTATGAATAATTTTGTTACTTTCTATAAAAAATTATCTAAGATAGTTTAAATTTGAACAACCTTTGTATGATTCTTTATAATAACTACAATAAATATCAACGCATTGAATTTTTTGAAAAAACATTGTAGGTGATGGTTTATTATATTCAACTCCCTATAATTCAGTTTATCAAAAAATTAAATTTGCTAATTACCTGGAAACAGTTTCTAGATAATGAATCATTCACCATGAAACAAATGATAAGAAAAATTAGTAAATAATTAATTTTCATAGAAATCATATATTTGCAATATAACTTATTTGACACGTTTCTCAATTTTTTTTATAAAATTTAATTTTAAATAAAACATTTATTACATTTTTTTATTATAACATTTATAAGAAATAAAATTACAGTATAAATGATAGATTTATTGGTACACAAATTAAATTAAAAAGTAAATTTTAAAATTATTTTAAACTTGATTACAAAAACTTTCGGTACAGCAACAATTTTCAACTATACTAGGAAACAAATGAACATCAAATTCACAATAACCTTTCTTTTTAAAATCAAAAGGAGAATTTTTGATTATTCTCTACAACTTTAAATATCTATTAAATGTTACAATCTTTCTTACTACGCATCTTAAATCTCCACATTCAGCATTAAATCCTGTAACCATTTCTTCTCCTATCTTAGCTATAAAGAAATGTCAAAAAAAACTTTTATGTTTAAAATTACATGTAAATGTATAATTTGAATAAAAGCAATACTCATTTTTTGGTGAACATGTTACTTTTCTTTTTAAACTTGTAGGCATTTCATTCTGGTGAATATATCCCTAAATTGAAAAATATGATTTAATTAAGAGAAATTAGACTTACTTCGTAACATTCAATACAAAAGGAAAAGTTTATAGTATTAAAAATAATAAGAAAAATTATTAAAAAATTAATTTTTTCAAATATCATGTTTACTAAAATGGTAAATCTTAACAAAGATACTTTAGTTTTATACAAAATTTTATTATTAACATTATAAAATGAAGAAAAAATGTATGAAAAGAATTATAAGAATATAAATTTATTGTCACAAACTAGAAAAAATCAATATATATTTTCATTATAAGGCCAATATACTTGATTACAATAATTGTTTGAGCAACAACAATGTTCCACTATTTCAGGATATAATTTTATATCAAGATCACAATAGCCATATCTTTTGGGTGAAAAAAGATTTCTCCTTACAATTTCCTAAAAATTTTTTTAAATTTATAAGAATTTTTAACTTTTCTTCCTACATCACATCTTTCGTCTCCGCAAGTAGCAATAAACCTTCTATGAATCTCATCTTGTCCTTTGTCTAGAAAAAGAAATACAAAAATAAGATGTTATATTAAAAATTACTCCATTTTGTATAATTCGAGAAGAAACAATATTGATTTCTTGATGGGCACGTTACTTTTCTTATTAAGGATCCAGGGAAATCTCTTTGGATAAAATATCCCTACATTAAAAATTTATTCAATCGAAAATATTCCAACTTACTTCGAAACATTTAATGCAAATAGAAAAGTTGATAATGTTAGAAACAATTAAAAAAATTATAAAACAATTCATCTTCTTAAAAATCATGCTTTCCATTATAACAGTTGTTAACAAGTTATTTGATTTTTATATAAAATTTTATTTTATTATTGCTATATAATACCATTCATGTTTTTATATATGGAAAAATAAAAAATTTTGTATTTTAAGATAAGGCATCATTTTTTGAAAAAATATAATTGAAAATCGAGAAAAATTATCTCATGTTATATTATTAATTACTGATAAATCAACTCTATAAATAATTTGCTATACATTACTTGACAAATTTAACTCAAATATAAACAGTTATCATTTTATCTTGTATTATGCATCTGTTACTATCACATTTCAATAACTCCAAATGTTTACAAATTTTGATATTTTTAATATATAGTCAACATTTTACCTTCTATAAATATCTTCTACTAATACACTTTGTTATATTTGTGAATAATAAATGTTTGTTATTTTTTATTTGTTAAATTTGAGTTATTTGCTTTACCACGTATTATCTTTTTATTATAAACTCGTTGGTAAAATGTTATGAGACAGTTGTAACTTTATTATCATATATACAAAAAGTATTCGTAAATCTTTTTAATTCTATATAATTTATCTATATCTTTTTCACTATCAAGCTATATTTCTAAATAATTTAAAAGCTATTTCTAAGTTATTTTAAAATATAATTTTAAATTTACTTTTATATTTATATCTAAAAATTATTATTATGTAATTCCTCTCTTGAATGAATCAATTTGTTTTAAAAACTTTTATGATATAAGCAATCGAGTTTTTTTGAATTTTTTATTTATTATATAAAAATTGTCATAAAACATTTTTACAAAGTTACATTTGTGGTAAGAGAAAAATATGATAATGGATTAAGAAAAACCACACATTGGTATTTACTATCTTGGAGGCAGGATGTATATGAACCAAGAAAATTTATCTTATGACATTTCTAAATGTATTTATTTTAAAAGCTGCTTTATTATTATAGTTATAATTTGGTAAAACAATTTCTAAAAAAATGTAATTTATACTGGTTCTTATGTATTTTTATTTGATGAATTATACAGCTTAATAATTTTTAAAACTTATTGATCACTGATACCTAATAATATTTTACAAGTATAACCATTGAATGAAAATACACTCTAAAGAGAAAAATGTTTGTTGTAAATGTGTAAATTTAGAAGATTTTATTTTAAATGAAATATCACTTTAATTCACTAATTATAACTATTATATGAAAAGTATAAAATAAATCAAGAATGAATAAAAATAATTTTAGAAAGTTTTTCTTCAATATGTTGTCAGAAAAATGTTTTTATAACATATCTATTTATCTTTTCTTGTTCAGGAATAAAAAAAAGATAAATTGTTTCAAGATATAGTATTTCAATGTATAAATGTGACATATTTTTGTAAAGAACTTGCTATTTTTAGTTCATTGTACTTACTTTGTTGTGTTTTTTGATTTTCTTACACTTTCTATTATGTTATTTTTTTAGAATTTAAATATTTTAAAGTTCATCGATCTAATTGAAAAGCATCATGTTCAAAAACCAAATTATTTTTATTAAAAAANAAAAAAGTGTTAAATATGCAACTTAACATAAAAATATACAATAATACTTCCCATATCGTGAAAAATTGACACTTTGATCTACTTAATAAGAAATTAAAAAATTACCAATGTACAATTGAATACAATTTTTTGTTCATTTAATATATGCATGTAGCAAAAATATATTACAATTTTAATAGAGCATTGATATTTGTGAGATCACCAAAATGACGCAATATAAAATAAAATTTTTCTTTGTTTTGTTAAAAAATAAGAAAACAAATATTAATTTTTAGTATTATTCGTATTATCATGAATAAGCATGTTTTCATTTCTACCTGTATTTTTTCTTTCTTTTTATTAGTAAGTATAATTATTAAATTTATGATAAATATTATTTTCAGATTCATAATTCTATAATAACAGATTTTACACCAAGATGGCCTTATCCTGATCACATAAGAGTTTATATCAGTAGCGATGTGTCATACTATTGTGCTTCGAATGTAGTTGAAGATGCTTTAAAAGAAATTGAAGAAAATACATGCTTCAGATTCGAAAAAGAGTATAAAATTTTAATAGAAGAAGGAGAGGGAATAAATGTGTTATGGGGAGACATTTGTGTTTCTAGACATATTGGACGTAGAGCATTTGATTTTCCAAACAATATTTTGGTTAATTATGATTGTTGTAACAATTATAAGTATATACTAGGATTACTTTTACAAGCGTTGGGATTAGATTATGAACATAACAGATTTGATAGAAACACATTTATTCATATAAACAGGGATGATATTCAAGCAAATGGTTTGAAATATTTTAATGAAAAAGATAAAAGTTTTTATGAAGTTTATGGCACAAATTATGATTATGGATCAATAACACATGGATGGCCTACAATGTTTGTTAAAAATAATAAGGAAGCAATAACTGTGATAGGTAATCATTCTAAAATATATCAAAAAATGATTGGTCAAAAAAGTTCTGTTAGTTTTAATGAATATAAATTGATTAATTATAATTATTGCAATTATACATGCATAAATAATGGAAAACCCTTATGTAAAAATAATGGCTATCAGCATCCTAATTATTGTTATAAATGTCAATGTCCTTATCCTTATCAAGGTAATACTTGCGAATCTATACCAGCTAAACACCCTCGTTGTCCTGAGTATAACATACATCCTAATGTACATGAAAATAATCTAAACTTTTGGAACAATCAAAAATGTTATACTTTTATACAAGGTGATTCAGATAAATTAATTTTAATAAAAATAAAACAAGCTCATTTAACTTTTAGAGATTCTTGTGGTAGAGGAGAAAGTATGCTTGAGATAAAATATAAAAAAGATAAAACATTAATGGGACTTTGTTTCTGTGGCTATGTCACGAATTATGAAATAATTTCAGAAAATAGTTTAGTTATCATTATTTATCATGGTACAGATGAAGCTCAGTATGCTCAACTTACATATAGAATTTATGATAAGCCAAGAATACATAGAGATTATAACATAAAAATTGGAAAATAGAAAATTTTGTTAATAATAAAGTGAAAGTAAAATTGAAATAATTTATATTCAAAAACTTTTTATGGTAACTGTAATACATAATTAGTATTTCTTACTTTTATTATACAATAAATGATGACATATAAACAATAAAAAATAATATCTTAACTTACTCTGTTCTGGATCAGGTATATTTAAAATATAAATGGTTTGGTACAAGTAAATTTACTTCTTATATAGTACTTAAAAAGTCATCATTGTATGTATATATATATATTCATGTATATGTATAACAACAACCTATAATCACTTAATAAATTATTTATCGAATTCATTAAACAGTTTATTCTTTTACTAATTATTAAAACAAAAGTTTTTCTATTTTTGTTAATAATAAATATGAGTAAAGTGAATGAATCTTTATTTAAAAAAGTTAATGATTATTTGAAATAAAAAGTTGAAGAAATTAAAAATTGATATCGAAAATCTTTTTATTTGATAGACCATTACTTTAAACATTTTCAATCTATCATCATTAATTAAATATTAGTTAACTATGCTTATAATTTCATTTTTATAGTTTTCAAGCATTATTAGAACTTATAATTTTAAAATGTTTATTATGATAATAATTGTAGATCAGTTAAAAATTCAGACATCATTATACAAAAAATTCTTAATTTTATTTTTAGATAAAAAAAATTTTTTTTCTCAAAAACTACTTTAAAATCTTTTTGTGAATTAGATACTTTTACAACATTCCAAAAATAACTTGTTTCCATAAGGAATGTTTATGTTTTTTGAATATAATTATAATTTACATTCAAATTTTCGACTTTGTAAAAGATTTATAAATGACACTACTTAAAACAACATTACATTTTTTAACAATCGTTATGATTTGGAATCTATCCGGTGTCTTAACAGAGATCTTATTGTTAGGCTTACTTTTAAATTATACTACATCATCTCAAGATAAGAAAATACCTCTAAAACTTATTGTCAAGCCAAAAGGTGGAAACCAGGTGAAGAGCTCAGTTATCATTAATGACATAAAGAATAATGAAGAAAATATTTTTACAAATCTTATAGTTAAAAGCAGGTCATACGGAAATGTAACAATAGTAAGAATCGATATGAAAGAATGTCTTAATACAAAAGGAGTTGATGTTTATGTAGAAAAGGTCAATAATAACTATCCCGATTATTATTTGACGAATTATAAAGGTAATGTAAATTTGGATTCTCAACAAATAAAGAATAAAAAATTTGGGTGTGATGAAACAACCTGTGACAATGGAGTAGTAATAATAAGTAAAGGAAAAATTACAAATGCTGAAGATCTTGGAAAAGGTGACAATGCATTTTTTTTATTATTTACAATGAAAGAACTGTACACACTAGGTAAAATAAAAACAATTGACAAAAGTAATAAACTTGTTCGATGCCCTCATCAAATTAAATGGATGAGAACAGATTATAATTTAGAATATATATATATGGTAACTTTTGGGTATAGCAAATCAATGCCTAATAACGCAAAACATTTCTTAGTTCCTGCATTGAAAACAAGTAGTAGTAAAGATATAATGGAATGTGGAAGTTTGTATTTCAAAGGAAAAAAAGTTTTATCTATTGGTTACAACATAGAATATGAAAATAAAAAGTTTAATGAAGCTTTTTTCGATTTAACGAAAGATGAACCTCCAGACTGTACACGTGCAAAACCAAATCCTTCTTCTTTAGTTCATAATAAATATGGATTTTTCAAATACATTCCTCTTGAATCATCATTTGATGACAACAATCGTATATTTTTTGGTAACTATATAGATCACTCATTTGAAAGTGTTTTGCTTTTGTACAAGTACGACGACGCTCTTACAGTCGATACAAAACAAAAAGAATATCTTGAACCCACTTGTACAGTTACTTATGTTCATGAAAATATTGGGTTTCAAGTTGCTTTGGAAAATAAACCAATATTAGAAAAGTCATTTAACATTAATGGTATGAAAAGAAACATTCATGTTTATGAATTAGGCATTGCTGGTGATACAAAACCTATATTCGCTGGCATACCAAAAATAAAATGTACTATGTGGGCTATATTTCCGGCAGTTAAAAGAACTAAATTTTATTTTACTTATAAATACAATGCATTTATAAGAAAAAAAAATTATGATGGATCAAAAGTTACTCCTTTGGTTGGATACAAAGATACAACTACATTAAAGGAACCGAGTTCAAAAACAAATTTTTCAATTTATGGATTGTACCAATGTATTACTATTGATAAAACATACAAAGAAAGTTGGCCTGATTATGCAAAAGATCCATTTGATTATTTTGCAATTTTGCCATTAAATAATTCAGTTGTTAGGGAAGATGAAGTAAATGTTAATTATATTAATGAACTAAAAGAAAAAGGAAAGTGTGCTGTTGATAAAGATGGTTTTGGAAAATTAAAACTTATTGTGATTCATATGAACAATGTAACAAAGAATTACACTATATCTGATATTGGAAAATCACAAAACACTGAAGTTAAATATAATAACGACAAAAGTGAAGTCATATACACTGGTAAATATAAAAGTAATTTTTTAATGAGATGTGAATATGAAACTTCATTTTCAATAAAATTTTCTTTAGAAAGGGAATACAAGTTTCATGCATCTTTGGATAAATACAATGTAAATAAAGAACAACGTCTTCAAAAACCGCCCAATAATACACCTGTAATCATTGCTTCAGTTGTAGCAGTTGGATTTATAGCCATTGCTGTTATTGCTGCATTTTTACTCTTGAGACAAAGACAAAAAAGGAGAAAAAAAGGACGTCTTGGTGAAAAAGATAGTATTAAAAAAACAGCCATTAAAACTGGAATTTCTAGTGGTGTTACAAATATTTCTAAGTCATTCAACTTTAAGAAAAAGTCAAAGTTTAATACACAAGTTTCTACATCACAATCAGAAGAATCAAGTGATATTGGTGATAGAGATAACATTAGAAATCTTATTGGAGCTAAAGAGGTTGTACGCCTTACTGCAAAATAAGACTGAAGTTTTAGAAGGGGTAGTAAACACTTTTTTGTATATATAATTTTATTATATCAGTCAAAAACAACTGTGAATCACATCCGAATTTATAATTTTGTAATTGTATGTGATGTAGTGTCATTATTGTAATAGATAAAATTTTTATATTTTTAAACTTATATGTTACTTTTTTGATGAAATTGAATGATACGATTAATTTATTAGATTTATTTTGTTTTGATAAAAAATGTAAACATCAAAAATGTTATTTAACGTCTTTCTTATTCAGAAAAAGAAATTTTTATAGTAAAAATTAATGTTAAGTCATTAAAAGATTATAAATTATATTCAGGTCAAACGATACTGATATATTTTATGGATAAAGTAATTAAAAAAATTTTATATTCAGTAACTATTGATCCAGGTGACAGAATTATTAATATAGAACTCATATGCATAAGAAATTTAGTCAGTTTAATCAAAGCAACTAATACTTTAAAATCGGTAAATCACGATATCGCTATAAAGAGGTATTGTACATTTATTTATATTTTATTTTAAATGTAATTATTAATTTAGATAATATAATTATAATTATTTGTTTAATCTAAACCTATTACACGTTTTCGGCATCTAGTTTCTATATTACATTCCACAATCTTTATATCTTTTATTATGGTTTTAATAAAAGCTTCTTCCCATTTCTTAAATTTTTTATATTTCGTTTAAGAATGTTAAAATGTTTTTTTATTTCCACAATTTTTTCTCATTTACTGTATGTAATTTTCAGATATTTTAACTTTTCCCTCTTTATAACATTTTCATCTTCTATTTTTATTGATTCTTTTTTATTTTTATCATTACTGTTAATGTTAAAAATTATAAAATCAATATTTGAAACATTCATTTTCATGCCACTACTACCAATTACAACATTGTATTTTATTATAAATTTTTCCAAACTTTTCTTAAGAGACGAGAATAGCTCCGT
>LM523274.1:0-27748 GCA_000941615.1 Parastrongyloides trichosuri
CGCGGCATATGCTGGGCCTGATGCACGGCCGGGCCGGGGCTCGGGCTTACCGCCGCATCTTGACGGTCGAAGGCGTCAAGGCCGGGGCCGGGCTGGAGGTCGTGGACCGCGCGGTCGAAGCCGTGCGCGAGGCTGAGGCGCGGCATAGCCGGCTGGGCGAGAACGAAGAAGCCGCCTGATCTTTCCTTCCGTCATCCGTCATCCTCCGGCGAGCATCGCGAGACCGGAGGACCCAGCGGCGCCGAAGGCGATCTTTGCTGCAGGCGCGGCGCGTGGAGTTTCGCCCTCCGGGCGCCGGAGGATGACGAAAGGGAGAGGGAGGTTCATCGCCTTTCCGGGATGACGAGGCTGCGGGCGAGGGCTATGCCCAAGCTATGACCGCTCTGCCCCTGACCGAACTCCTGATGATGTTCGCCGCCCTGATTGCGGCGGGGGCATTGGCGGGGGTGATCGGCGGCCTGTTCGGGGTCGGCGGCGGGACGGTGCTGGTGCCGGCGCTGTTCTACGCCTTCTCGGTGCTGGGCGTGGGCGGGCAGAGCAATCTGCACGTCGCCATCGGCACCTCTCTGCTGACCATTGTCGCCACCTCGCTGCGGTCGCTGGCGACGCATCGGGCGCATGGGGCGGTGGACGAAACGGTCTTGAAGACCTGGACGCCCTGGGTGGCGTTCGGGGGTCTGGTCGGGGCGGGGATTGCGGGCTTCACCTCGATGGAGGGGCTGGCCATCGTCTATGGCGTCTGTCTGCTGCTGATCGCCATGCAGATGGGGCTGCTGCCCGAGCGTGTGACCCTGCGCAAAGACCTGCCGACGGGCTGGGGGCGGCGCGGCGTCGGCACGGGCATCGGCCTGCTGTCGGCCATGATGGGCGTCGGCGGCGGCAGTTTCGGCGGCATGACCATGACCCTGTGCGGGCGGCCGATCCATCAGGCGGTGGCGACGGCCTCGGGCTTCGGTCTGGCCATTGGGTCGGCGGCGGCCCTGGGCTTTGCGGTGTTCGGCTGGGACGCGCCGGGGCGGCCGCCGCTGTCGCTGGGCTATGTCAACGTGCCGGCGGCGGTGATCATGGGGCTGCTGACCGCCCTGACCGCCCCATACGGCGCGCGGCTGGCGCACCGCTTAAACCGCAAGGTGCTGCGAAAGGCCTTCGCCGGTTATCTGCTGCTGACCGCCCTGTCGGTGGTGCTGAAGGCGCTCTAGCCGCACTACGTAAATTACCGCTGTGGGTCGCTAAGGCTTTGGCGAACAGCGGGACGCTAGGGAGCAGGCCTAGTCCTCCCCCCGAGCGTAGAAAATGCTGCAGAACCTGTCCGTTCCCAAGAAACTGATGCTGTCCTTCTTTGCCGTTATCGCGGCCTGCGGGATGGCGACCATGGTGGTCCTCTGGGCCGTGACAGCCCTGCAGCGCGCCGACGCGGCCAACGCCGCTTCCGCCGAAATGTTCAAGGCCTCGGACCTGGTGCTGGCGTCCGCCGTCGAGCAGCAGAACGCCATGCGGGCCTTCGTGGCGACGCGCGACGAGGACTTCATTCCCAAGTACGAGGAGCCGGGCAAGGTTCTGATCGCGCGTCTGGCCGACTTGGCCGCCGCCGACGTCAACGCCGCCTATGGGCAGGAGCAGGCCGCGCTGAAGAGCGCAACCGGCGCCTTTCATCAGAGCGCCGACGGCCTGATCGCCCTGGCCCGCGATCCCGCCACCCAGCCTCAGGCCGTGGCCGGTCTGGAAGCCGGCGCGCGTCTGGCCGACATCCGCGCCGCCATCACATCCATTCAGGAAAAAGAGGCGGTGGTCGCCGCCGCTAACGCCAAGGCCAAGGCCTTCGCCTACAAGGAGGCCTACTGGAGCTTCGCCATCGGCGGGGTGGTGGCTCTGGTCATCGCCCTCGGCGCCATCGCCTGGCTGATCGGGGCGCTGAGCCGTCCGGTCGAGGCCATGACGCGGGCCATGGGGCGTCTGGCGGGTGGTGATCTGAATGTCGCCATCCCGGCGATCGGCCGCCGCGACGAGATCGGCCGCATGGCCGACGCCGTCCTGACCTTCAAGCAGAACGCCGAGGAGAAGGTGCGGCTGGAAGCCGAGGCCGAGGTGCAGCGCGCCGCCGCCGAACAGGCCCGCATCGCCCAGGCCGCACGCGACGCCGAGATGGCCCGTCAGCAGGCCCAGGTCGTCGAGGGCATCGCCTCCGGCCTGGACCGCCTGTCGAACGGCCAGCTGGCCTTCCGCCTCAACGACCCGTTCGCGCCTGAGTATGAGGGGCTGCGCGCCGACTTCAATGCGGCGATGGACAAGCTGCAGGGCGTGATGCGGGTGATTGTCGAGCGCGCCGCCGCCATCGGCGCCAGCGCCCGCGAGATTTCACAGGCCTCCGACGACCTGTCGCGCCGCACCGAACAGCAGGCCGCCGCCCTGGAAGAAACCGCCGCCGCCCTGGAGCAGATCACCGCCACCGTGGCCCGTTCGGCCGAGGGCGCGATGGAGGCGGGCGGCGTGGTCAAGGCCGCGCGCAGCGAGGCCGTGGACGGTCAGACCGTCGTCGGTCGCGCCGTCACCGCCATGGGCGAGATCGAGGGCGCGTCGAAGCAGATCGGCGACATCACCGGCGTCATCGACGAGATCGCCTTCCAGACCAACCTGCTGGCCCTGAACGCGGCCATCGAGGCGGCACGTGCCGGCGAAGCCGGTCGCGGCTTCGCCGTGGTGGCCGACGAAGTGCGTGCGCTGGCCCAGCGCTCGGCCGAGGCGGCCAAGGAGATCAAGGCGCTGATCTCGGCCTCCGGCCGTCAGGTCGGCGCGGGCGTGGCCCTGGTCGGCGACACCGGCCAGGCGCTGGAGCGCATCGCCGGTCAGATCGAGCGCCTGACCGTCATCGCTGAAGAGATCGCCGCCTCGTCGCAGGAACAGTCCAGCGGCCTGCAACAGGTCAATATCGCCGTGAACCAGATGGATCAGGTCACGCAGCAGAATGCGGCCATGGTCGAAGAGTCCACCGCCGCCAGCCACGCGCTGGCCTCCGACGCGGTCGAGCTGGACCGGATGATGGGGCAGTTCTCGCTGGAAGAGGCGTCGATGGACGCGCGCGGTCAGCAGCAGATGCTGGCGCGGGCCGTGGCTTAAAAAGGAATAGCTTTCCTCCCCACTCTGTGGGGAGGGGGACCGCGTAGCGGTGGAGGGGGCGGCGCTGACGGCTGACGCTGAGTCGCCCCCTCCGTCACGTCGGCTTCGCCGCCGCGCCACCTCCCCATCGCTGCGCGACAGGGAGGAAAGCGGTGCTTAAGCCGCCTGTTGCAGCACCAGGGCGTCGAGCGCCTGAACCAGGTCGGCCAAAATGTCGTCCTGATGTTCAAGCCCGACCGACAGGCGGATCAGGCCATCGGTGATGCCGGCGGTGACGCGGGCGTCGGGCGTCATGGCGGCGTGGGTCATGGTGGCGGGGTGGGCGATCAGGCTTTCGACGCCGCCGAGCGACTCGGCCAGAGTGAAGATGTCCAGGCCTTCGATCAGGTCGCGCACGGCGTCCGTGCCGCCATTCAGCTCGAAGCTGAGCATGGCGCCCGGTCCCGACTGCTGGCGCGCGGCCAGAGCATAGCCGGGGTGGGACTTCAGGCCCGGATAGTGGACGGCCTTGACCGCCGGGTGCTGTTCCAGGGCGGCGGCGACCAGACCGGCGGTGGTCTGCTGGCGCTCGATGCGGGTGAACAGGGTGCGTAAGCCGCGCAGGGTCTGATAGGCGTCGAACGGCGAACCGGTCAGGCCCAGCGCATTGCCCCACCACACCAGCTGCTCATGCAGTGCCGGATCACGCGCGATCACCGCACCGCCGACCACATCACTGTGGCCGTTGATGTACTTGGTGGTCGAATGCACCACCAGGTCGGCGCCCAGCTCCAGCGGGCGTTGCAGGGCCGGCGACAGGAAGGTGTTGTCGACCACCACCTTGGCGCCGACGGCATGGGCGCGGCGACAGACGTCGGCCACGTCCACCACGCGCAGCAGCGGGTTGGACGGGGTCTCGATCAGCACCAGCTTGGCGCCGTCGGCCAGAGCGGCGTCGAGGGCCTCGCCGTCGTTCTGGTCGATGAAGGCGACGCGGAAGTGGCCCTTCTTCGCCAGCGCATTGAACAGGCGCCAGCTGCCGCCGTAGGCATCGTGCGGCGCGACCAGCAGCTCGCCGGGGTTGAGCAGGCTGAGCGGTAGGTCCACCGCGCCCATGCCGGTGGCGGTAATGACGCCGCCGGCGCCGCCCTCCAGTTCCGCCAGCGCCTCGCCCAGAAGGTCACGGGTCGGGTTGCCACTGCGCGTGTAGTCGTACTGGCGCTTGTTGCCGAAGCCTTCAAAGCTGAAGTTCGACGACAGCACGAGCGGCGGCATGACTGCGCCGTGGGCCGTGTCCGTATCGACGCCCGAGCGGGCGGCGATGGTGCGGGGATCGGCGGGGCGGGCGCGGCTCATTGGTCGATGTCCTTCAGAACGGAAGTCAGGATGTCAGCGACCAGAACGTCTTCCTTGAGGAAGGCGTCGTGGCCGTAGTGGGAGGGGTGCTGCTCGAAGCGCCAGAGGTTGGGCAGGCGCGCAGCCAGCTCCTTCATGTCGTCGATGGGGCAGAGGCGGTCGGTGGTGAAGCCGACCAGGGTGACGGGGGCGGTGATGGCCTCCGGCTCGACGCGGTGGCGGTCGATGGAGTCGGACAGGGTCAGCCAGCGGGCGGGGGTGGTGCGGTCGCGATAGGCCCGACCGCGCGCCGTCAGATAGTCGCACACCGGATAGGCTTGGCCCGCATGGCTTGGGGCCTCTGAATCGAAGCGGTCGCCGAACTCTTCCTGGGTGCGATAGGTGGTCATGGCCAGTTCGCGCGCCAGGCCGACGGCCTGATCGATGCGGCCGGTCTCAAGGCCCAGTTGCAGGATGCGGCGCTGGATGCCGCGCCAGGCCGTGGCCAGCGGGTGCGGGCGGTGGGCGGCGGACACCACCACCAGCTGCTCGGCCCAGTCGGGGAAGAGCTCGCCGAAGGCCAGGGCGATCATGCCGCCGTAGGAACAGCCGATGAAGGCGGCGACCTTGTCCACGCCCAGATGGTCCAGCAGCAGGGCCAGCAGCCGCGCCTGATCCTGGGTGGTGATGGTCAGCGGCGGCTTGGCGTCCTTGGCGTCGGGGCCGAAATCGGGTGCGAAATCAAAGGCCAGGACGCGGAAACGGGTCAGGTCGATGGGCGCGCGAACGCCCACGGCGCCCGACCACCAGCCCAGGCCCTTGGTCTCGGTGCGGTGGACGTAACGATCGGCCGAGATGCCGCCGGCCACCACGATCAGGGGGGCGCCGGCCTTGCCGTGCAGGCGGCCGACGATCTGCTTCTGGTTCAGCGTCCCGCCGAAATCGAGCTCGAAGCCGTCGGGGATCGGAACCACGACGTCATGGGCGCCCTCGCGTTGCAGCAGTTTGGACGGGCGGCGTGGGGAAGCCGACCGACAGGCGGGCTCTTCGGCGGGGGCGGCGGGGTCGATCAGGGCCAGGGTCATGGGTCTCGGTCACTCAGCAGATACGGCTCGCCAAGGAACCCATGCAGTGACAGACCTGTGGCGCGTCGCCTCGTCGACGCTCCACCCATCTCTCGCGGTCCATTCAGGCAAGCCCGAAGAACCCCGCAGGAGTTGGCACCGTTTCGGGCGGAACCCGATGGTTGCCCCGGCGTCAAAGGGCCTAATCCCTCAGCCGGTCTTGATGAGTGACCTTACGTTGCGGTTGCGAAGGGCGCCGGTCAAGCGAAATAATTCACCCCATTTCGCTGCGGTGTCGGGCTTCATTGGTCAAAACGCGCTTTTGCGACCCATTCGAGCAAAAATTGTTCTTTTGAGGGTTGACGCGGCGCGGGGCCCTGGCTCACCCTAAGGCACGATTTTCAACCGGACGCCGCCTGTGCCTTACCGCCTCGCCAGCATGAAGACGACCGCGATCGCCGCCTCGGCGACGGGCCTCTTCGCGTCCATGATTACGACCACCGGTACCACCACCATGCCCTCGCGGGCGGGGACCGGATGATGCGCGCCGCCTAGGCGAGAAACGCAAAAACCGAACACCCCGCCCGGACCCCCGGGCGGGTTTTTTTATGGCCCGAGCCCACCCCGACATCCTCCCAGACCGCCCCATCAGACCCCGCCTTCAGGATCACCCCGATGCCCGCTTCCGCCCTCGCTCTTGTCGCCGATCAACAGAAACCCCAGGCCGCCTCCGACGCCGAGGTGGTGGTGCTGAAGTTCGGCTCGTCCGTCCTGCGCAACGCCGCCGAAGCCCCCGCCGTGGCCTCGGAAATCTACGGCCACGTCCGCGCGGGCCGCAAAGTGGTGGCGGTGGTCTCGGCCCTGTCGGGGCACACCGACCGGCTGCTGGCCGACGCCCGCTCGCTGGGTCTGGACCACGAGAACGAACTGCTGCCCGCCTATGTGGTGCTGGGCGAGGAAAAGGCGGCGGCCCTGGTCGCCATCGCCTGCGACCGGGTGGGACTGGACGCAGTGGGTCTGTCGGTGCGCGATCTGGGCATCGTCGCCGAAGGCCCGGCTCAGCACGCCCGCCCCGTCAGCCTGAAGGGCGAGCGACTGCAACAGGCCCTGGCCGAGCATGAGGTGGTGGTGGTCCCGGGCTTTGGCGGCGTGCGCTCCAACGGCCGCGTGGCCCTGCTGGGCCGCGGCGGATCGGACCTGACGGCGGTGGTTCTGGCCGCTGAACTGGGTCTGGACCGGGTGCGTCTGGTCAAGGATGTGGACGGCCTCTACGACCGCGATCCGGCCTGCGAGACGGGCACGCCGCTGCGCTATCGCCGCGCCAGCTGGGAGACGGCGCGTCAGTTGGGCGGCGCCCTGGTCCAGCACGACGCCATCGATCTGGGGATGCAGCACGGCGTCGAGATCGAAGTGGCCGCGCTCGGGCGCGCCGAGGGCACGGTGGTCGGCGAGCGCGGGGCGCCTCCCGGCCCGGTGCAGTCGAACGCGCCGCTGCGCGTGGCCCTGGCCGGGTGCGGCGTGGTCGGCGGCGGGCTGCTGAACCGTCTGCTGCCCGACAAGCGCTATGAGGTGGTCGGGGTTCTGGTCCGCAATCCGGGCAAGGCGCGCGACGTGTCCGCGCCCGCCGACCTGTTCACCAATGACGTCGGTGGCCTGCTGGCCAAGAAGCCGGACCTGCTGCTGGAGGCCTTGTCGGAAGGCGAGGCCGGTCACGCCCTGATCCGCCGCGCGTTGGAAGCCGGCGTCGACGTGGTCAGCGCCAACAAGCAGGCGGTGGCGCGCGACCCGGCGGGGCTTCAGGCCCTGGCCGCCGCCAACGGCTGTCGCGTCGCCTGGTCGGCCTCGGTCGGCGGCGGCGCGCCGATGATCGAGACCCTGCGCGCCGCCCGCGCCGCCGGTCCCGTCGCCGGGTTCGAGGCGGTGCTGAACGGCACGGTCAACTTCATGTTGCAGCGTTTGGGCGAGGGCGCGGCCTTTGCTGACGCCCTGTCCGACGCCCGCGTGGCGGGCTTTGCCGAGGAAGACCCGTCCTCGGATCTGGAGGGCCACGACGCCGCCGCCAAGGTGAAGCTGCTGTCGTTCGAGGCCTTTGGCCACGCGCCCGCCGACCTGCCGCGCGACGAGCTGTCCGCCGAGACGCCGTTGGGCGACAAGCCGGTGCGTCAGATCGGCGCCTGCCATGATCGGGGCGGCGAACTGGACGCCTCGGTCCGGCTTGACGGCGATCTGAAAGACGCGCTGTTTCAGTCGCTGAACGGAGAGAGAAACGCCTTGAAAGTCTATGGTCAGGACGGTCGCGTCTGGACGTGCAAGGGGCGCGGCGCCGGGCGCTGGGCCACGACCGAGAGCGTGCTGGCCGATGTGGCCGATGTGGTGCGCGCCCGTCGCGCGGCGGCGGAGCTGGTCTAGATATGGCTGTCTTCACGCCCGTCACGCCGGATCAGGCCGCTGACTATCTCATGCGTTACCCCCTGGGCGATCTGGTCGCGCTGACGCCGATCGCCGAGGGGGTCGAGAACACCAACTACAAGCTGGAGACGACGTCCGGCGGCTATGTCCTGACCCTGTTCGAGGGGCGGACGGACGCGGCCTCGCTGCCGTTTTGCCTGGGCCTGACGCGGCATCTGTCGGCGCGCGGTTTCCCCACGCCGTCGCCGGTGGCGGATCATGAGGGCCAGATCATCGGCCACCTGAACGGCCGCGCCGCCGCCATCCTGAACTGGGCGCCGGGTGCGTGGAAACGCCAGCCCTCGGACAAGGAGCAGTATCGCGCCGGTCAGGTGCTGGCCCTGCTGCATCTGGACGCCGCCGACTATGCGGCTCAGCGCCAGAACCCGGTCGGGCCGGAAGCCTGGGCGGCGCTGGCTGCGCGTTGTGATCCTGCCGCCAAGGGCGTGGACCGCAAGATGCTGGATCAGATCAAGGCCCTCCTGCCGCGTCTGGCCGAGCCGTGGAGCAACCCCGCCCTGCCGCGCGGGCCGATCCACGCCGACTACTTCCCCGACAATGTCCTGTTCGCCACCAACGAGCATGGAAAGTGCGACGTCGGCGGCGTGATCGACTTCTATTTCGGCTGCAATGACGTGCTGGCTTATGACCTGGCCATCGCGCTCAGCGCCTGGGGTTTCGACGCCGAGGGCCGTCCCATGCCCTCGGCCCTGCGCGCCTTCCAGAAGGGATATGAGTCCGTGCGGCCCCTGACGCCCGCCGAGGCCGAGGCCCTGCCGGGTCTGGGGGCGGCGGCGGCGGTGCGCTTCACCCTGACCCGCCTGCATGACCGCATCTTCCACGACCCCGCCAACCTGGTCACGCCCAAGGACCCGGCGCCCTTCTTCCGGCGGCTGGACTACTGGAAGGCGGCGGAGGTGGTTTGAGGGGCTCGCTTGGGAGGGGGCGCGCTTTGACCTATTGCGGCCTTGGTCGAGGCTATGCTTCCTGCGACTTGGGTTTGTCGAAGGGTGTTGCGGGTGCTTTATACGCTACCCGAAGAGGCCTTTTTCGGTTCCGACCTTTGCCATCTCTTGGGCAAAGTCATAATCTGAAACTCCCGAAAAATCGAAGTCGTTCGCTAGGAGGTAGGCGCAGGCCAGTGAGTATTGTTCTTGGTAGATCGTCCATGTCAGGGCGTATTTGGCCCTTAATCTCGATGGTAGGGTTGTATCAAGCATATTTTTTACAATGTTACGTAAGTATACCGCTTCGTAACTTATCTGGTCACCGCTACCATCGAACAGCATTTCTGGCAATGGGTATGTAGAAGATGGGTAGTTAATTTCTTCAATGCGCCGAACAACAAACACAAAATGACAATCTCCATCGAAAGGAGTTGTTTTGTATATGGTGCTGCACTTCGCGAGTTCATTCTCGATGAAAATTCCCATCGCGCCTATATCGCCTTCCTTGCGATATGATTTGACGAGAGCGCTGCCGTAGAACGCCCGGATATTTTTCATTTCGATGTCATCGAATCCGCCACGGCAAATGTAAGCTCGGAAATGACGATCGATTCCAATTAGCTGGAAGAAGAGATCTTCAGCGAACTCGATGAGCCACATCACCGCCTTATCTGGATAGTCCAGCCAATAGCCGTCGCCATAAAATAGGATGGTGTCGGAGAACGCGATAACCTGAAATGATCCGTCCGTATGCACATTCAGACGATCGATCCTCTTAAAAATCTCAAGTACTGCCGCATCATCTTTGGCGATATCTGCGAAACCCAGCAGATCAATGTATAGAAAAACTCGCTCTCCCAAGCGCCCCTCCCGACCCAAAACTTCCTAGTGGGTGACGCTAGTGGATGTTGAAGCCCCCGTCATCGTAGGCGCGCCTGACGCCTGCAACTTGATAGTTCCGGTAGCCACCCTTAGCCGTCGCTCAATACGTCCGCTTCCCGCGTCCGCCCGGAACACCCGCCGCCTCATGCAACGATCTTGTCGCGGGGGATTTTGAGGCAGGGAGCAGGCGAGGAGGCTTCGGATGACGTTGCACGACAACGCGCAGGCATGGTCCGAACTGTCGGCCGCATCGCTGTGGCCGACGATGGAGACGCTGCAACTGTGGACGCAGATCGTCGGCAAGGTGCGGCTGTCGCAGACGCCCTGGCTGAACCACGGTTGGCACGTGACGCTGCGGGTCTCGGCGCGGGGGCTGACGACGGGTCTGATCCCGCACGGCGCGGTCGCGTTTTCGATGGAGTTCGACTTCATCGCCGGGGTCCTGCTCATCCGCGTCAGCGACGGGGGCGAGCGGCGGATCGGGCTGAAATCCGGGACGGTGGCCGACTTCTACGCCGAGGTGCAGGACGCCCTGGCCGCGCTCGGCGTGGCCTGTCACATCAACCTGACGCCCGACGAAATGGCCGAGGCCACGCCCTTTCCGCTGGATGAGCGGTTTCGGACCTATGATGCCGAGGTCGCGCGCGACTACTGGCGAGCCCTGGTGCAGGTGAACCGGGTGTTCAGCCTGTTTCGCACCGGGTTTTTGGGCAAGTGCAGCCCCGTCCATCTGTTCTGGGGCGCGTTCGACCTGGCGGTGACCCGGTTCTCGGGGCGGGCGGCCCCGCCGCATCCGGGCGGGGTTCCGAACCTGCCCGACGCGGTGACGCGCGAGGCCTATTCGCACGAGGTGTCCAGCGCCGGCTTCTGGCCCGGCGATCCGGGGCGGGATCCCAGCTTCTACGCCTATGCCTATCCCGCGCCGGCGGGGTTCGAGGCGGCGGCGGTGTCACCGGCGGCGGCGCATTGGGACGCGGGGCTGGGCGAGTTCGTTCTGCCCTATGCGGCGGTCAGGGCCGCAGACGACCCCGACGCCGCCCTGTGCGCCTTTCTGGAGAGCACCTATCAGGCCGCCGCCGATCTTGCGGGCTGGGACCGGGAGGCGCTGGAGTGCCCGCGCGGGACGCCGCGTCACCCGCGTTGGGTGGGCTAGGGGCTAGTTGGCGAAGCCCTTCACCGCCGCCAGCGCGGCCTCGGCGGTGTTGTCGATGATGGTCAGGCGCTCAGGCTGGTCGCCGAGGGCGCGGATGACGGGGGCGGGTTCGGGCTCGAAGCCCAGCACGTCGGAAACAAAGGCGCCGAACTTGGACGGGTGGGCCGTCGACAGGGCGACGACGGGGCCGTTCGCGCGGTCCAACTGACGCGCGGCGGCAAGGGCCACGGCGGTGTGCGGGCAGACGACCCGGCCCCAGGCGGCGTGGGCGTGGGCGATCTCGGCCTTGGTCGTGGCCTCGTCGATGGAGACGGCGGAGACTTCGCCTTTCAATGCGGCCAGCAGGTCGGGCGACAGGGTGACCGAGCCGTCGCGGGCGAAGGTTTCGAACACCGCGCGGGTGGCGTCGGCGTCGCGGCCAGAGGCCTCATAGACCAGACGCTCGAAGTTCGACGGCGCCTGGACGTCCATCGACACGCTGCCGCTCTCGACGGCGGGGCGGCGGGCATAGACGCCCTCGTTGATGGCGCGGGCCAGGGCGTCGTTCTGGTTGACGGCGGCGACGAAACCGGCGGCGGGCAGGCCCATCTTGCGGGTGGCGATCCCGGCGAAGGCGTCGCCGAAATTGCCGGTCGGCACCACGAAGGTCGCCGCCTGGCCCAACTGGGCTGTGGCCGAGACGTAATAGGGAATCTGGCCCGCCAGACGGCCCCAGTTGATCGAGTTGACCGACGATAGGCGGCGACCGTCGCGCAGGGATTCCTCGGCCAGCAGGCCCTTCACCAGACGCTGGCAGTCGTCGAAGTCGCCGCGCACGGCCAGATTCAGCACGTTGTCGGCTTCGACCGTCGTCATCTGCTTGCGCTGCACCGGCGAGACGCGATCCAGCGGGTGCAGGACGATCAGCTTGATGCGTTCGGCGCCCGCGAAGGCGCGCACGGCGGCGGCGCCGGTGTCGCCGCTGGTGGCGGTCAGCAGGGTCAGGGTCTCGCCCGTCGCGGCCAGGGCCTCGTCCGACAGGGCGGCGACCAGCTGCATGGCCAGATCCTTGAACGCCGCCGTCGGGCCGTGGAACAGCTCCAGTACGAACAGGCCCGGCTCCAGCTCGACCAAGGGCGTCACCGCCGGGTGGTCAAAGCCGCGCGTCAGGCGATCCAGAGCGCGGTCGAGCGCGCTCTCCCCTGAAGAATTGGCGGGCAGGGCGTCGCCGATGAAGGGCGAAATCGCCTCCTTCGCCATCTCGGCATAGGTCCGGCTCGGACGCGCCGCGTCGGCGGGCAGGGTCGGCCAGGCCTGCGGCATATAGAGGCCGCCGTCGGGCGCGATGCCGCGCAGCAGGGCGTCGGCGAAATTGGTCGGGGCGGCGTCGCCGCGCGTCGAAAGGTAGCGGTCGGGGGAGGTGCTCATGACGGGTCGTTTCTAACCGCCGCCTGGCGTTTCGTCATGATTATTTTGCGCCTGCGAAGGCGATTCCGCGGTTTTGCGCAACAAGATGACGGTAGGGCCACAAGCAGCGTCGCCGGGGCTGGCGCATCGCCGCCGTCCGGTCCATGTCAGGGGCTATGAGACGCCGTTCCTTTCTGATCCGCGCGGGCACGGTGGCTGCCGCTGTCGGCGGCGGCCTGTGGCTCAAGGACCATGTGATCTGGCGTCGACCGACGCTGCGGTTTCCCGACGGCGGGACCAGCGGTTGGCTGCCTTTTGTTGTGAATGACGCCGCCACGCCGACGGTGCGGGTGCGCATCGCCGGGCGCGAGGTCACGGCCCTGATCGACAGCGGCGCCCAGTATTCGGTGATCGACCGGGTCCTGGTCGAGGCCCTGGGTCTGACGACCTTCTTTGATATGCCCATGGTGGCCTACGGCGTCGGCGGCCAGCCGCAGGTCGGGCGTGGGGTGACGCTGGACCTGACGCTCGGATCGCTGAGCGTCGGCGGTTTGCGCGCGGCCATCCTCGACCTGGGGCCGTTGGCGGAGGAGGCGGGACTGGGCGCGCCGCTGGTGCTGGGGCAGGACATTCTGGGCGAGGGGGTGCTGGAACTGGACCTGAAGCGCCGCCGCGCGCGGCTGGTTGATCCGGCGGGCTATGTCGTTTCGCCCGCCTTGCGGCCTGTGCCGGTCAAGCGCAGCGGCACGGCCCTGACGACCGAGGTCACGGTCGAGGGGGCGGTGATGCGGGCGGTGATCGACACCGGCTTCTCCTCCTTGATCGCCCTCAGCCAGGGCGCGGCCGAGACGGCGGGCCTGCTGGACGGACGGCCCGAGCACGCCGGGTCCAGCATCGTTCTGGGCGGGGTGGCGAGGGCGCGGGTGATCGAGGCGAAGACCGTGACCTTCGGCGACGACCTGTGGCGCGGGGTGGCGACGCCGGTGTTCGCCAGTTCGCCCCTGCCCAACTATCCCGACGCCCTGCTGGGCGTGGCGGCCTTTGAGGACCGCGAGGTGAGCCTGGACCTGGGGCGAGGACGCCTGCACGTCTCGCCCCAGATGGACCTGACGGTCGGTTAGGCAACGCAACTTTTTACAATTGACGCCTTTGCCGCAGGAGGAGAAGGGCGCTAACGGCTCGAACCATGTTCGATGTTTCCGCAGGCGCGCCCGCCACGCCGCCTCAACGCCTGGATAGCCTGGACCTGCTGCGGGGCTTTGCCCTGTGCGGCATCCTGCTGGTCAACATCATCTCGATGGGCGGCATTTGGGAAGCCTATGTGCCGCAGACGGCGCCCAGCCTCGACAATCCCGACTGGATGGCCTGGCTGGTGCAGCACGTCTTCTTGCAGGGCTCGATGCGCGGACTGTTCACCCTGTTGTTCGGCGCAGGGATGCTGCTGATCACCCTGCGCGGCGACGGCGGGAAGGGCACGATCGAGGCGGCGGACGTCTATTTCCGACGTTGCATGGCCCTGCTGGTGCTGGGCATCGGCAATGTCACCATCCTGCTGTTTCCGGGCGACATTCTCTATGTCTATGGCCTGTCCGGCTTCTTCCTGTTCGCCTTCCGGGCGGCGCGCCCGCGCACCCTGATCCTGGTATCGGTGCTGCTGATCGCCGTGCTGACCGGGATCCAGGGGGCGAGCGCCTACAAACGCGCGGTGGAGGCGCGCGAGGGGCGGGCCGTGGCCGAAAGTCATCTTTCCATCGATCGCCTGGACCCGAAACAGCGCGAGGCGCTGGACGCCTATCAGGCGGCGGTCTCCGCGCGCCAGCCGTCGCGCGAAGCCCGGGCCGAGCAAGCCGAACTGCGCACCGGGGGGCCGGTCGGCCTGCTGAAGTGGAGCGTGCGGACCTGGCTGGACTATGCGGCGTCCAGCTACACCATCACCCTGGTCATTGAATCGGTCGCCTTCATGCTGTTGGGCATGGCGCTGTTCAAGCTGGGCGTGCTGGGCGGGGCGCGTTCGCTGGGTTTCTATCTGGCGCTGACGGCGGCGGGCTATGCGGTGGGCCTGACCATCAACGGCGCCCAGGCGGCGTCCTTGTGGCGCAACGACTTCTCACCGGAGCTGTGGCTGACGCGCGGCAGCTATGAACTGGGCCGATGCGCCATGACCCTGGGTCATGTCGGCCTGCTGCTCTCATTGTGGAAGATGAACGCCTTCGGCTTCATCGGCACCGGACTGAAGGCCATGGGGCGGATGGCGCTGAGCAGCTATCTGGCGCAGTCGGCCATCACATCCCTGCTGTTCTATGGCCTGCACCTGTGGGGGCGGTTCGACTGGTGGACGCTGTGGGGCATCGCCGTCGTTATCTGGATCGTGCTGGCGATCGGCAGTCTGTTATGGCTGCGGGCCTTCGCCTTCGGGCCGATGGAATGGGCGCTGCGGCTGGCGGCCTATGGCAAGGTTCCGCCGATCCGCCGCGCCCCGCTCGTCACAGCCCCTTGAAGGTGTCGCACGACGCCGGGTCGCCGGTCTGATAGCCGCGTTGCAGCCATTCGACCCGCTGGGCCGAGGAGCCGTGGGTGAAGCTTTCGGGCGAGACGCGCCCGCCGCCGCGCCGCTGCAGGGTATCGTCGCCGATGGCCTGCGCCGTCTTCATGCCCTCTTCCAGATCGCCCGGCTCCAGCGCCACCTGACCGTTCGACACGGCGGCGGCGTTGCTGGCCCAGACCCCGGCGTAACAGTCGGCCTGAAGCTCCAGCGCGACGGAATATCGGTTGCCCTCGGCCTGTGAGCGCGCCGCCTGCTGGGCGCGCTGCACCTGGTCGGTGGCGCCGGTCAGGTTCTGGACGTGGTGGCCGAACTCATGGGCGATGACATAGGCCTTGGCGAAGTCGGCGCCGGACGCGCCCAGTTTGGTCTCCATCTCGCGCCAGAAGCCGAGGTCGAGGTAAACCTTCTGATCGGCGGGGCAGTAGAAGGGGCCCATGGCCGATTGGCCCTTGCCGCAGCCGGTCTGGGTGCCTTGCTCATACAGCACGGTGGTCGGCGGGGTGTAGCCGCGCAGCTTGGTCTTCCACACGTCGTTGATGTTGGAGCCGATGACCTCGACGAACTGGCCGGCCTGATCCTCGGGCGTGCCCGTCTTGCCGGCTTGTTCGGTCTGACTGGCGCCGCCGAACTGGCTGGCGACCTGCTGGGTGGTGCTGGGGTCGATGCCGAAGACGAAATAGCCGATGGCCGCCAGCACCAGAACGCCGATGCCGCCGCCCGCCACGGCGCCGCCGCCCATGCCGCGCCGGTCCTCGATGCCGCCGCCGCGCCGTCCGCCCTGCCAACGCATGATGTCGTCTCCGCCCTGAAATCCCGGCCCAAGCTAGGCCCAAACGCCGGGGCTGGGGAAGGGATGCAATTGTAACCGGCGGTCAGTGCGGGCGTTGGTCCAGCCAGGCGTCGATCTCGGTCACGCCGCGCACCATCTGCTCGCGGTCCTGAGCCTCGCGCGCCTGACGCTCCTGTTCCAGCGTGCGCGGGGCGTAGGCGGTGGGCGGTTGCGGGGGCAGGGCGGGCTGGCGCGCGGCCTGAAGCTGCTGGATCGTCAGCTGGGTTTGCAGCCGCTGTTGCTGGGCCAGGGCTTCGCGCTCGGCGGCCTGATTGCGCAGGCGGTCCATCTCGATCCGGTGCTGGTCGGCGATGGCCGAGCCGGGATCGTATCCGGCAGGCGGCGGACCGGGCCAACCCGGCCACGTCTGGGCGCTCGCCGTCAGCGGAACGGCGACGAACAGCAGGATCATCAGGATCAGGCGGCGCATGATCGAAACATGGGCGCTCGACCGCCCGGAACCAAGCGTGGCCCTAGATGGCGAAGCTGACGCCGCAGCCGCAGGTGGACTTGGCGTTGGGGTTGCGGACCACGAACTGGGCGCCGGCCAGTTCATCGACGAAGGCGATCTCTGATCCCTTGAGGAAGGGGATGGACACCGGGTCGATCACCGCCGCCTGGCCGTCGCGACGCACGATCAGGTCATCGGCCTCGGCGGCGTCGACCAGGTCTAGCCGATACTGGAAACCCGAGCAGCCGCCGCCTTCTACCGCGATGCGCAGCATGACGGCCTTGCCCTCGACCTCGGCCAGCTTGGCCAGACGTTTCGCCGCACTCTCGGCCAGAAGGATGCCTTCCGGGGCGCGGGGGGAAACCGAAAGCGACAGGTCGCGGACTGATTCAGTGGATTGGACGGTGCTCACACCTCTCTATATGAGGAGCTGACAGGCGTTCGCAAAGGCCTGTGTCGCAATAGAAGTGCTGTCCGCCTTGAGCCAGACCCGCGCGTCCTTCGCCGAAGACCCCGCCGCCAGCCGCGGCCGCCATGTCTTTGAGCCCGCCAGCCGCACCCGCACCCCCTTCGCCCGCGACCGCGACCGAATCATTCACTCGACTGCGTTTCGTCGCCTCAAACATAAGACGCAGGTGTTTATCGCCCATGAGGGCGACCATTACCGCACCCGGCTGACCCACAGTCTGGAAGTGGCCCAGATCGCCCGGTCGCTGGCCCACGCCCTGCGGCTGGACGACGATCTGGCCGAGACCATCGCCCTGGCCCACGACCTGGGGCATCCGCCCTTTGCCCATGCGGGCGAGGACGAGCTTCAGGCCCAGATGGCCGACTACGGCGGCTTTGATCACAACGTCCAGAGCTTCCGCGTCATCACCGAGTTGGAAGTCCGCTATCCCAAGTTTCTGGGTCTGAACCTGAGCTGGGAAACGGTCGAGGGCGTCATCAAGCACAACGGCCCGGTGATGCATCACCTGGGCGAACCGGCGTGGAAGACGGTGGCGGCCTACGCCCCCGGCGGGACGGCGGACTGGGACCTGCGCCTGGACACCTTCGCCTCGCTGGAGGCCCAGTGCGCGGCCATCGCCGACGACATCGCCTACAACAACCACGACGTGGACGACGGGGTGCAGGCGGGCCTGTTCACCCTGGCCGACCTGGCCGATGTGCCGCTGATCGGGCCGTGTCTGGCCGAGGTGCGCCGCGACTGGCCCGCGCTGGACGACCGCATGGTGCGGCTGGAGGCTGTACGCCGCATGATCGGCATCATGGTCGATGACGTTCTGGCCGAGACCGAGCGGCGGCTGGCCCAGCACCGCATCGTCACGGTCGAGGATGTGCGTCTGGCCCCGCAGATGATGGTGCAGTTCTCAAGCTCCATGATGGCTGACCTCGGCGTGCTGCGCCGCTTCCTGTTCGAGCGGATGTATCGCCACTACCGCGTCAACCGAACCCGCAGTCAGGCGCGTCGCGTCCTGTCGCAGCTGTTCCAGCTGTTCATGGAAGAGCCCGAGGTCATGCCGCCCGAATGGTCGGCTTCGGCCCTGTCGGAGGACCCGGTCAAACGGGCGCGGGCGGTGTGCGACTATATCGCCGGCATGACCGACCGTTACGCCATCGAGGTGCACGGGAAATTATTCAGCCTCGATCTGGCGCTTGATCTGTGATTCGAAAGCAGCCACGGGCGGGCTAGACTGATACATCCCGGCGCCGATTCGCGCGGCGCCGATCCAGAAAGCACGACCCATGTCCTACGACGACGATCACCGAGGCAACCCCAACGCCGGCCGCGAGCGGGGGGCCTATACGCCGCCCACCGACGACGACCTGCCGTTCGAGCGTCGCAGCTATGATCCCCGTCGTGCGCCGGCCGCCAAGTCGCCGCCGGTCACCCTGATCATCAGCGCCATTGTCCTGCTGCTGCTGATCGTGGCCGTGGTGGTCTTCTATCGCTCGGGCGTGCGTTCCTCGACCGACGCCCCGCCCGCCGTGGGCACCCCGGTCGAAAGCATGAAGGTCGAGGCGCCGCTGGACGCCCAGCCGATCGACCCGGAAGCGGGCGTGCGCGTCTATCGCGACGGCGGCGAAGCGACCGACGCCGTGCCAACCTTTACTCCTGGCCCGGAAACGGTCGAGCCGCGCCCCGCGCCCCAGCCTCTGCCCGCCGCCCCGGTCGCCACGGGCGCCTTGCCGCCTGCGGCCCCCGCCGTGACCACGCCCGCCGCCCCGACCAAGCCCGCGCCTGTGACCCCGGCCCCCGTCGCCAAGGCCCCGACCGCGCCCGCTCCGAGCGCTCCCGCCGCCGGCGGTTCGTCGGGCGTGCAGATTGGCGCCTTCTCCTCGACCGCCATCGCCGACCGTGAATACGCCGCCGTCGCCTCGCGCTTCGGCTCGTTCGCCTCGGGCGCTGAAAAGCGCGTGCAGGAAGTCACGGCCGCCAACGGCTCGACCGTCTATCGCACCACCTTCACCGGCATGAGCCGCGACCGCGCCGTCGCCTTCTGCAACGCGCTGAAGGCCGCTGGCCGCGACTGCATCGTCCGCTAGGACCTGAGCGAATGACCTCCGCCGCCATCTACGGCTGTTCCGGCCATAAGCTGACGGCGGAGGAGCGCGCCTTCTTCGCCGAGACGCGCCCCTGGGGCTTCATCCTGTTCCGCCGCAACGTGGACAGCCCGGCTCAGGTGAAAGCCCTGGTCGAGGACCTGCGCGACAGCGTGGGCCGCGCCGACGCCCCCGTCCTGATCGACCAGGAAGGCGGTCGGGTGCAGCGCCTCGGCCCGCCGCACTGGCCCAAGTATCCGCCCGGCTCGGCCTATCTGAAGGCCGTCAATGATCCGATGGCGGCGCGCGAACTGGTGCGTCTGGGCGCGCGTCTGATCGCCCACGACCTGCGCGCGCTGGGCATCACGGTGGACTGCGTACCGGTGCTGGACGTGCCGGTGCCGGGCGCCCACGACATCATCGGCGACCGCGCCTATGCTCAGGACCCCGCCACCGTGACCCAACTGGGCCGGGCGGCGGCGGAAGGGCTGCTGGCCGGCGGCGTCCTGCCCATCATCAAGCATATCCCCGGCCACGGCCGCGCCTTCTCCGACAGTCACCATGACTTGCCGGTGGTCGAGACAGACCTGGCGACGCTGGACGGCTGGGACTTTGCTCCGTTTAAGGCCCTGTCGGACATGCCGATGGCCATGACAGCCCACGTCGTCTTCACGACCGTCGACGCCAAACGCCCGGCCACGACCTCGAAAAAGGGCATTCGCCTGATGCGCGAGCATCTGGGGTTCTCGGGTCTCATCATGTCCGACGACCTGTCGATGAAGGCCCTGTCGGGAACCCTGACCGAGCGCGCCGGACAGTCGCTGAAGGCGGGCTGCGACGTCATCCTGCATTGCAACGGCGACCTCGACGAAATGCGTCAGGTGGCCGAGGGAACGGGCAAGCTGAAGAGCGAGGCCAAACGCCGCGCCGAGGCGGCTCTCAACCGCATCGTCCACACGCCCGAACCGCTGGATGTGGCCGAGGCCCGCGCCCGGCTGGAGGCGGCTTTGACTGGCCGCTTCGAGGCGGCCAAGGGGCCCGACGTGGGTGAGGCTCAGGCTTAAATGATGGATCAGGCGTTCCAGCCCAATCTGGACTTCGCCGCCGTCGATGATGCTGACGCCGCCGAGGCCTTCGTCGTCGATCTGGAAGGTTACGAAGGGCCGCTGCACGTCCTGCTGGCGCTGGCCCGCACGCAGAAGGTGGACCTGCTCCAGCTGTCGATCACCAAGCTGGCCGACCAGTATCTGGCCTTCGTTCACGAGGCGCGGCGGCGCAACTTCGCCATGGCCGCCGACTATCTGGTGATGGCGGCATGGCTGGCCTATCTCAAGTCGCGCCTGCTGCTGCCGCGCACCGAGAAGGGCAAGGCCGAGGAGCCGCCGGCGGAAGAAATGGCCGCCGCCCTGGCGTTTCGCCTGCAGAAGCTTGAGGCCATGCGCCGCTCGGTCGAGGCCATCACCAGCCGTCCGCAGCTGAAACGCGACGTCTTCACCCGCGGCGACCCCGAGGCCACCGTCATCATCCCATCCGACCGCGTGGACGCCAGCCTCTATGAGCTGATGGCGGCATACGTCGCCCAGCGCCGCCGCGAGGAGCGCCGCAAATACGCCCCCGGCCAGCGGGTCGAGGCCTTCCAGTTGGAGGCCGCGCGCGACTGGCTGCGCGAGATCATGCCGCGCCTGGCCGAGTGGACGCCGCTGGATCAGGTGGCGCCCGCCCGCGAGGATGAAGGCGAGGGGCCGAGCCAGGCCAGCTATACCGCCTCCACCCTGTCGGCCAGTCTGGAGCTGGTGAAGGAGGGGGAGATGGACGTGCGCCAGGCCGAGGCCTTCGCCGAGCTGTGCCTCAAGCGCCGGGGCTTGGGCCAGCCGCTGGAGCTGACGCCGTGACCCTCGACTTCACCCCCGACCACCTCGAGATCGAACGCCGGGTCGAGGCCCTGCTGTTCGCCGCCGCCGCGCCCTTGTCGCCGGCCGAGATCGCGCGCCGCCTGCCCGAGGGCGCGGACGCGGGCCGGGCCATCTCGTCCTTGCGCCAACGCTATCAGGGCCGCGGGGTCGAGCTGGACTGCGTGGCCGAGCGCTGGCGCTTCCGCACCGCCCCTGACCTCGGCTTCCTGATGACCGAGGAGCGCGAGGAGCCGCGTCGCCTGTCCAAGGCCGCGCTCGAGACCCTGGCCATCATCGCCTATCACCAGCCCTGCACCCGCGCCGAGATCGAGAGCGTGCGCGGCGTCTCCCTGTCCAAAGGCACGCTGGACCTGCTGCTGGAGATGGACTTCGTGCGTCTGCGCGGACGTCGGCGCACGCCGGGGCGGCCTGTGACCTACGCCACGACCGACCGCTTTCTGGAGCATTTCAGCCTGGCCAGCCTGTATGACCTGCCAGGCGTGCAGGAGATGAAGGCGGCGGGCCTGCTGGACCTGTCCATGCCGGTCGGTTTCGAGGTGCCGGACCCCTCGCGCGCCGGCGACGACGAGGGCGAGGATCTGCTGACCGGTCTGGACGACGCGGCGCCCGAATTCGCCCAGGATTTCATCAGCGCCGACTAGATTCTCATCCCCTGCGACCCCTTGGCGCGGATGCGGGAGCGTCCGCGACAGCGACGCATCGCCACGCCTACGCTAGGGCAGGCAAGAAGAGTAGATATTCCAAAGCCTTGCAGCCTTCCTTCCGTGCCTTGACCTGCGGCCCCCTCGGCTATAGGTTCCGCGCCGAATTCAGACCTGCCGCGGCGTCCTTGCCGGGGCGCTGAGCGCACAGGCCATGTCCCCAACGATGGAATCGCGCGAAGAGGCGATCAAACGCCTCAACGAGCAGGCCGATGCGCTTAAGGCCCGGGCCGTGCCGACGCCTCCCGACTATGGGGCGAACGCTGCGGGCTATGGCTATCGCCTGATGGGCGAGATGATCGCCGGCCTGGCCGTCGGTCTGGGTCTGGGGTGGGGTTTCGATCTCTGGATCGGGACCATGCCTTGGGGAATTATCGCCGGAACCCTGATCGGTTTCGGCATGTCGATCTGGCTGGCGCTTCGTTCGGCCCGAAAGATGAGTGCGGCCGCGTTGAAGGAAATGGGGCCTCCCCAGGATCTTCCCGACGACGAGGTCGAGGACGAGCGGAATTTCTGACCAAACCGTCGTACGGCGGTTTGGCCTTTTGACTTAGGAGACCGGGCGGCATGGCCGATCCGATGCACCAGTTCCAGATCAGCAAGGTTGTTGATCTTCCGGCCGTCAACGTGCCGGGTCTCGGCTTGGTTGATCTGTCGATCACCAACTCGACGTTGGCCATGATGGTCGCCGCCGTGCTGATCACCCTGTTCTTCACCGCCGTGACGGCCAAGCCCAAGCTGGTGCCTGGACGCCTGCAGGTGGTGGGCGAGGGGGCATTCGCCTTCATCGACGACCTCGCGGTCTCGATCATGGGTGAACAGGGCCGCGCCTTCTTCCCCTTCATCCTGACTCTCTTCATGTTCATCCTGATGATGAACATGCTGGGCATGTTCCTGGTCTTCACGGCCACCTCGCAGCTGGCGGTGACCGCCACCTTCGCGGCCCTGACCATCCTGCTGGTCATCGGCGTGGGCTTCGCCAAGAACGGCATCAAGTTCTTCAAGCTGTTCGCCCCGACCGGCGTGCCGTGGTACCTGCTGATCCTGGTGACGCCGATCGAGTTCATCTCCTTCCTGCTGCGTCCCGTTTCGCTGGCCCTGCGTCTGTTCGGCAACATGCTGGGCGGCCACGTGGCGATGAAGGTCTTCGCCGGCTTCGTGGTTTCGCTGGGCGCCTTCGGCCTGGTCGGCATCCCCGGCGCGGTTCTGGCCATGGGCGGCGTGGTCGCCATCACGGCGCTGGAGTTCCTCGTGGCCTTCCTGCAAGCTTTCGTTTTCGCCGTTCTGACCACCGTGTATCTGAACGACGTCGTGCATCTGGATCAGCACTAAGGCTGGTCCAGCCCGCCAACCCTTTCTTTCAAACCATCCCAACCAGGAACTATTCCCATGGAAGCTGAAGCAGCAAAATACATCGGCGCTGGTCTCGCCACCCTCGGCATGATCGGTTCGGCCCTCGGCGTCGGCCCGATCTTCGGCCACTTCCTGGCGGGCGCCACGCGCAACCCGTCGGCCGCCGGCGGCCAGTTCACCAACCTCATCCTCGGCGCGGCTCTGACCGAAGCTCTGGGCATTCTCGCCTTCGTGCTCGGCCTGCTCTGCCTGTTCGCTTAAGTCGAACTGAATATCTGGGCGGCGGCGCGGTCTTCACGACCGTTCCGCCGCTCGCGTCTTTCTGAGATCACCGGATAGAGCCCATGGCCGCCCCTATCGCGAGCGTCGCCTCGCAAGACCCGACCCAGCCTGCGCCGACCGTCACCGTCCAGAACGGTGAGATCGCGCCCGTGGCCGCCCCTGAGGCGACCCATCAGGCCGAAGTCGCCCACGGCGACGCCCATGCCTCCGGCGGTCTGCCGCAGCTGGAGATGCAGCACTGGGCTGGTCAGATCATCTGGCTGCTGCTGATCTTCGCCGTCCTCTACATTCTGCTGTCGAAGGTCTTCCTGCCTCGCCTGCGCGCTGTTCGTGACGAACGCGCCGGGACGATCGCCGGCGCCGTCGACGCCGCCCGTCAGGTCCAGGCCGAGGCCGCCACGCAAGCCGACGCCGCCAAGGCCGAGGTCAGCAAGGCCCGCGCCGACGCCCGCGCCACCGCCGCCGCCGCCAAGGCTCGCGTGACCGAAGAGACCAAGGCCCGTCAGGCCGCGGACGAAGCCGTGGTCAACGCCCGCATCGCCGAGGCCGAAGCCGCCATCGGCAAGACCCGCGACGCGGCCATGGCCAATGTCTCGACCATCGCCTCCGACACCGCCCGCGCCATGGTCGAGCGTCTGACCGGCAAGGCGGCTACAGCCGCTGAAGCCGACGCCGCCGTCAAGGGAGCCGCCTGATATGCCCGCCTTCTTTAACGCCGCCTTCTGGAACCTCTCGAACCCCGAGTTCTGGGTCGCCGTCGGTCTGGTGATCTTCCTGGGCATCCTGGTTCTGGCCAAGGTGCCGGGCGCGATGGCCAAGGCCCTCGACGACCAGGGCGCCAAGATCCAGTCGGAACTGGACGAGGCCGCCCGCCTGCGCGCCGAAGCCGAAGCCATGCTGGCCCAGATCCGTCTGGAAAAGGCTGAAGCCGAAGCCCAGGCCGCTGACATGCTGGCCACCGCCGAAGCCGACGCCCGCCGTCTGGAGGCCGAAGCCAAGGCGAAGCTGGAAGAGACCCTGGCCCGCCGTCAGGCCCTGGCCGAGCGCCGCATCGCCCAGGCCGAGGCCCAGGCCACGATCGAGGTCAAGGCTGTCGCCGCTGACCTGGCCGCCAAGGCCGCTCAGGACATCCTGACCGCTCGTCTGGCCGCCGCCAAGTCGGACCCGCTGATCGACGCCGCCATCGCCCAGATCGGCGACAAGCTGAACTAGTTTCAGCGAGCGCGACAAGCACATTAGGCCCCGCCGGCGACGGCGGGGCCTTTTGCATTGTGGTGGAGCGCCCTGGTTAGTGGGCGGGCGCGCCGTGGATGAAGCCGGCGGCGCGTTTCTCGCGGGCCTGCAGTCGGGCGAAGACGTTGCCCATGACCCCGCCGAAGACCATGTGGGTGATCAGCATCCAGCCGAAGGTGCCGAAGCCTGCGCTGCCGGTGAAGGTGCGCGGGTCGCCCATCATGGCGATGATCAGCATCATCGCCACCCAGGCCGCCACAGCGAACAGGATGCCCTTGGTCTCAGGGGTGTTGGTGGGCAGCTTGGCATAGATGACCGCGAACAGCGGCCCCATGATCAGCGAACCGATGATGAAGTGGATCGCCCACCCCGCCATCAGGTTGTTGCCCAGCCCGAACATGCGGGCGACGACTTCGGGGAACGGGTCGAAGACCTTGGCGAACAAGAGATTCACCGCCTCAAGAATGGAAACCGCGACGGTCGCAATGAAGCCGGCGGCGATCCCCTGTTTTACGCGTGACATCATGAGAAAAGCGCCTCCCAACGCCATCTGCCTTTTGACTACGCGAGGGGAAGCATACGCCGTTCGTCGCAAACCGGGTTACGGCTGCGTTCACGTTACCGTGTGCGCTGAAATGAGGCTTTTTAGCGGAACAGTTTGCGGAAGAAGCGACGGACGCGTTTGCGGGCGCGGATCAGCAAGCGCGAGGGGCGACGACGCAGCACCACCTTCTCGGCGCGCAGGGCCTGCTGCCAGAAGACGGGCGCGATCTCGGGGTTCTTCCGCATCAGGCGACGGAAGGGATAGACCCACTTGGGCCGGGCGTGCTGGGCGCGGATGAACTGCCGCTTGGCCCACCAGGAGTTGCGCAGCAACAGGACCAGACCCAGGGCGATGACCGGCACGCCGCCGGGGCCGGGCAGGGGGGCGATCAGGATGCCCACGCCGATGATCAGGAAGCCCAGCGCCATCATGCCCAGCCGCTTCGCACGGCGCAGCAGTCCGGGCCTCGAGCGAGGCCGGCTGTCGGCGCGGAAGGGAATCAGGGCGAGGGTCACGGGCGTCACAGTCGGGGAGGAGGAGGCGACCGCCCTGATCGAGGGCTGTCAGCCTATCCTAGACACGGACGACAAGGCCGAACCGTGGCGTGGGGGTGAAGCTTTCGTAAGAGGGACCGAAATGCAAAACGCCGTGTCCCGAAAGACACGGCGCTTCACATCAGGTCAGGTTTTCGGGCCTATTCGGCGGCGATGTTCGAGCCTTCCGGGGCCGACCAGCGCAGACGCGGCGAGCGCGCGGCGCGGGTCTCGTCCAGACGCCGCAGCGGGGCATGGAAGGGTGCGCCCTTGAAGCGGTCCACGTCGCCGGCCTTGGCGGCCTCGGCCAGCAGGCGCATGGCGTGGATGAAGCGATCCAGCTCGGCCTTGCTTTCGGTCTCGGTCGGCTCGATCAGCATGGCGCCGTGGACGACCAGCGGGAAGTACATGGTCATCGGGTGGAAGCCCTCGTCGATCATCGCCTTGGCGAAGTCGAGCGTGGTGATGTCCGTGCCCTTCAGCCATTCGTCGTCGAACAGGGCCTCGTGCATGCACGGCCCCTCGGGGAAGGCCGGGCTCATCAGGTCCTCAAGGCGGGCCTTGATGTAGTTGGCGTTCAGCACGGCATCCTCGGCCACCTGACGCAGGCCGTCCGAGCCGTGGCTCATCATGTAGGACAGGGCGCGCACATACATGCCCATCTGGCCCTGGAAGGCGCACAGACGGCCAAAGGCTTGCGCCGCCTCGTCTTCCTCACGCTCGACCAGCTTGTAGCCGTCAGCGCCCGCCACGACCCACGGAGCCGGGGCGAAGGGCGCCAGGGCGGCCGACAGCACCACCGGACCCGCGCCGGGACCGCCGCCGCCGTGGGGCGTCGAGAAGGTCTTGTGCAGGTTGATGTGCATGGCGTCGACGCCCAGGTCGCCCGGGCGGACCCGGCCGACGATGGCGTTGAAGTTGGCGCCGTCGCAGTAGAAGTAGGCGCCCGCCTCGTGCGTCAGGCGGCTGATCTCCAGGATGTCGCGCTCGAACAGGCCGCAGGTGTTCGGGTTGGTGACCATGATGGCCGCCACGTCCGGGCCCAGCTTGGCCGCCAGATCGGCCACGTCCACGCGGCCGTCGTCGGTCTGGGCGACCTCGACCACCGAATAGCCGACGAAGGCGGCGGTGGCCGGGTTGGTGCCGTGGGCCGAGGTCGGGACCAGCACCTTGCGGCGCTGCTCATGCTCGCCCTTGGCTTCGTGGGCGGCGCGGATGGCCATCAGGCCGCACAGTTCGCCGTGGGCGCCGGCCTTGGGCGACAGGGCCACGGCGGGCATGCCCGTCAGCGTCTTCAGCCAGTGGGCCAACTGGTCCATCAGCTCCAGCGCGCCCTGAACCGTTGACTGCGGCTGCAGCGGGTGGATGTCCGAGAAGCCCGGCAGGCGCGCCATCTTCTCGTTCAGGCGCGGGTTGTGCTTCATCGTGCACGAGCCCAGCGGATAGAGGGCCAGGTCGATGGCGTGGTTCTTCTGGCTGAGGCGCACATAGTGGCGCATGGCCTCGGGCTCGGACAGGCCGGGCAGGCCGATCGGCTCCTTGCGCACCAGGTCGCCCAGGTCCGAACCGTCCGTGGCGGGCTTGGGCAGGTCGACGCCGGTCTTGTTCCAGCCGTCGCTCTCGAAGATCAGACCTTCGTCCTGCAACAGGCCGCGCGCGCCCGTCAGGGTCGGGTGCTTGTAGTCGTTGTCCGGGGTGGCGTTCGGGGTGGTCGGGCGGCCGACAGTGTTCATGGTGCTCATGGTTCTATCTCCGCTCAGGCCGCCAGGACCTTGGCGAGCGAGGCCGCCAGGATCTTGATGTCGGCGTCCAGGGTGGTCTCGGTCGCGGCGACCAGCAGGACGTTGTCCAGACCCGCTTCCGGGGCCAGACGGCTGTAGGGCACGCCGGCCAGGATGTGGTGGTCGGCCAGGGTCTGCACCACCTCAGCGGCGTTCTTGGGCAGCTTGACCGCGAACTCGTTGAAGAAGCGCGGGGTCAGGATCTCGACGCCGGGGATGGCGGCCAGGGCGTCGCGCGTGGCCAGGGCCTTCTCGTGGTTGAGCAGGGCCATCTGGCGCAGGCCAGTCTCGCCCAGCAGGCTCATGTGGATGGTGAAGGCCAGGCAGCAGAGGCCCGAGTTGGTGCAGATGTTCGACGTGGCCTTGTCGCGGCGGATGTGCTGCTCGCGCGTGGACAGGGTCAGGACGAAGCCGCGACGGCCGTCGGCGTCCACGGTTTCACCGCAGTAGCGGCCGGGCGTCTGGCGCAGCAGCTTCTCGCGGGTGGCGAACAGGCCGATGTAGGGACCGCCAAAGTTCAGGGCGTTGCCGATCGACTGGCCTTCGGCTGCGACAATGTCAGCGCCCATTTCGCCGGGCGACTTCAGCAGGCCCATCGATACGGCTTCCGTGACGACGACGATCAGCAGGGCGCCGGCAGCATGAGCGGCCTCGGCGATCTTGGTGACATCGGTGGCGGTGCCGAACACGTTGGGGGTCTGGACGACCACGCAGGCGGTGTCCGGCCCGAT
>LM523275.1:0-10555 GCA_000941615.1 Parastrongyloides trichosuri
TGCCCAGAGCCCGGCCTGTCGCGGTCCCAGCCGATCCCGGCGCCGGGGGCGTATTCATTGACGAGCGCCTGGACGAAGGCCGCTTCATCAAGGCCGAGCCGTCCGGTCAGACGTCCTAGGAGCCCTTTCAGGAAATCCGGCCAGGGATCGGCTGCTTCCAGCCTGCCCCGTTCCAGATCATAGCGGCGCCCGAAGGCGGCGATCTGCCGGAAGCCCTGGTAGCCCATGTGCTCATAGGGCCTGAAGCTCAACCGCTGCAGTTGCTCGACCACCGCCGCTTGCTCGAATGCCGACAGGACCTCCGGCCAATAGTCGAAGCCCGGAGGCACGGCAGGCTGAGGCGCGTCCCCGAACAGGTCCGCCTGGAGCATGGCGGTCACAGCGCCAGCTCGCCCGGACAAGCCCTGGAAGGCGTCCCCGGCGACGCCTTCTCCAGATTGGACAGGGTCACGCCGACAAGCCGTACGCCCCTGGTCGGCGGATAGAGGGATCGCACCAGCAGGCGGGCGATCTCGCGCAGGCGCGCCTTAGAGGCGACCGGCTCATTAAAGGAGCGGCTGCGGGTCGATTGCTGGAAGTCGGCCCACTTGACCTTCACCGTCACGGTCCGGCCCAGCGACCCGGCCTTTTCGCACCAGGCCCAGACATCATCCGCCATCTCGTCCAACTCGGCTTCGATCGCCGCCGGATTAACCAGGTCGCTGGCGAAGGTGGTCTCCGAGCCGCTCGACTTGCGTTCGCGATCCGGATTGACCGGGCGATGATCCTCTCCCCGCGCCACGCCGTGATACCAGGCGCCGGACTTGCCGAAGTGATGCTGCAGGAAGGCCAGGGACTGACGCCTCAAGTCCGCGCCCGTCTCTATGCCCAGACGGTTCATCTTCTCCGCCGTCACCGGCCCGACGCCATGGAAACGCTTCACAGGCAGGGCTTCGACAAAAGCCTCCCCTCGCCCCGGCGGGACCACGAACTGGCCGTTCGGCTTGCGCTGGTCCGAGGCCAGCTTGGCCAAGAACTTGTTGTAGGACACCCCGGCCGACGCCGTCAGACCGGTCTCCTCGAGAATGCGCGCGCGTATCTCCTGCGCCGTCGCCGAGGCCGTCGGCAATCCCCGGATATTGGCCGTGACGTCGAGATAGGCCTCATCGAGCGACAGGGGTTCGATCAGGTTTGTGTAGTCAGCGAAGATGGCGTGGATCTGCGCCGAGACGGCGCGATAGACCTCGAACCGGGGCGGCGTAAAGATCAGTTCCGGGCACTTCCGCAAGGCGGTGCTCGACGGCATGGCCGACCGCACCCCGAACCTGCGCGCCTCATAACTGGCCGCGGCGACCACGCCGCGCGAGGCGGCGTGACCCACGGCGACAGGACGACCGCGCAGGGCGGGATCGTCCCTCTGCTCCACCGAGGCGAAGAAGGCGTCCATGTCCACATGGATGATCTTGCGAGGCGCGGCGACGTCCATGCGCCACGCCTAGCAGAAAGGGAACAAAGCCGGAACTGATATCCTGCCCGTCGGCAGCCGTTCAACACCACGCGACCAGGGCGCCCGCCCCGATAAGGGACCGAGAAGGGTTCCGCCAAGACCGCCAGGGCCCGCTGCCGGACAGTAGGAACACGGCGTCATACCGACGGTTCGACAGGCTTGGACCAACAAGAGGGAGACACGTCAATGGACCGAGACAAGGACGCCGACCGCTGGGGCGACAAGGACGCCGACCGCTGGGGCGGCCCGGGCTCAAGTCACCAGAACCGGCAGGCCCCGCAGCCCGATCCCGTAGTGAAGGACGCCGAAGATCCCGATCATCTGTCGCCCCGCAGCCAGGTCTCGGGCGGCGGAGGCGAGAAGGATGTGCACAAGGGCCATTCGGCCGAGGCGCGTTCGACACAGCAGGCGTCCAGCGAGGAGAAGCGCCATGAACGCGATAATCGCCACTAAACGCCTCGGTCCTTCGAGCGACGAGGCCCGCTGGGCCCGTCGCCTGAGCCCGGACTAGCCCGACCGCCCGCCTTCATCCGACCGCGTCGAGCCGCAAGGCTCCGCCATCGAGGCCCGTCTCCACCGGAGACGGGCCTTCGTCCTGTTCGCCGACAAGCCGGACGCCCCCGAGGCGGCTCAAGGTTTGAGTACGACCTTGGTCCAATCATTGGGATTGTCGTGGAAGTTCTTGTAGGCCGTCGCCGCCTCCTCGAGGGGAAGGCGATGGCTGATGAGGTCGGTCGTGTCGATCTGACCGTCCATCACCAGCTCCAGCAGCTTGGGCAGGTATTTCTGCACATGGGTCTGCCCCGTCTTCAGGGTCAGCCCCTTCTGCATGAAGGCGCCGATCGGCAGCTTGTCGCCGATGCCGCCATAGACCGCGGGCATGGAGATGCGGCCGCCCTTGCGGCAGGCCATGATGGCCTCCCGCAGGACGTGCTGGCGGTCCGTGCCCAGTTTCGTCTCCTGCTTGACCGCATCTATGATGTTGTCGAGAGCGAAACCGTGCGCCTCCATGCCCACGGCGTCGATGCAGGCGTCAGGGCCGATGCCCGCCGTCATCTCCTTGAGGGCCTCCAGCACCTTGACCTCATGATAGTTGAGCACCTCGGCGCCGTTCTGTTTCGCCAGGGCGAGACGGCGCGGATGGTGGTCGATAGCGATCACCCGCGCCGCGCCCATGTGGATGGCGCTCTTGATCGTGAACAGGCCGACGGGCCCGCATCCCCAGACCACTACCGTGTCGCCCGGTTCGATCCCGGCGTTTTCCGCCGCCATCCAGCCGGTGGGGAAGATGTCCGACAGGAAGAGCACCCGTTCGTCTTCCATGCCGTCAGGCACGACGATGGGGCCGAAGTCCGAATACGGAATGCGCGCATACTCGGCCTGGCCGCCGGCGTAGCCGCCGGTCAGGTGCGAGTAGCCGAACAGCCCGGCGGCAGGATAGCCGTAGGCGACCTCGGAGGCGTCGGACTTGTCGGCGGGATTGGAGTTGTCGCAGGCCGAATACTGCTCCTTGCCGCAGAAGAAGCACTGGCCGCAGGCAATGACGAATGGCACCACCACCTTCTGCCCGACCTTGAGGCTCGTATTGCCCCGCCCCACCTCGACGACCTCGCCCATGAACTCATGGCCGAGAATGTCGCCGCGGTGCATGCCGGGGATGACGCTGTCATAGAGGTGGAGGTCCGAGCCGCAGATGGCAGTGGCGGTGATCTTGATGATGGCGTCGCGAGGGTTGACGATCTCGGGATCGGGGACCGTGTCCACCCGAACATCGTGTTTGCCGTGCCAGGTCAGTGCGCGCATGGAATTCGTCCTATGATCAGCCGCGGGACGCGGCGGCGGGAGCTTGGGAGGTGGAAACCTCGCCCGTCTCCATCAGCTGTTTGAAGCGGCGAAGTTCGCGTCGGGCCTGGATGCGCGGTTCACGCTGCATCACCTTGGCCACGAACTTGCCCACGGCTCCGGCAGGCGGGTCATAGCTGATCATGACCCGGACCTCGGTCCCCCGCCCGAAGGCGTTGTCGCGGAACTCGACCCAGCCTTCGTGATCGACGTCCGCCGCCTCCGTGGAGCGCCAGGCGATCTTCTCGCCGGGCCGGTCTTCGACGATCTCGGTTTCCAGTTCGACATCCATGCCGCCGGGCCCGGCTATGACCCAGTCGCGTCCGTCGCTGCTGACGGACCGGATATTGGCCATGAAAAGAGGAAGGTTCCGAAATTCTCGCCAGAAGGCGTAGAGCTCGGATCGGGGCCGGTTGATCATGACGGCCTGGATGGACGAGGAGGCGTGGTCCCCGTCGTGGACGTCGTCGCTCAGAAATCCTGTCGACGCCATGTCCGCGTCAGTGCTTGTCGGCTGCGTCTGCATGGGTTCTCTCCGGTTCGGGGGAGGCGCGGCGCCTCCGCCCATCATAGTTTCTCGCGCGCCCTGGCCAGATCGCGAACCAGCCTGGTCCGTGTCTGGTCAAACCGCGCCTTCTCTTCGGCGGCCCTCGCTTCAAGGTTTTTCATCTCGACGCGCACAGCCTCCGCGCTCTCGGCCTGTGCCCGATCGAGCGTCTCCAGCTCGTCAGCGAGGCGCTGGGCCCGGCGCCGCTCGGCGGCGGTCGGTCCCTTGCGCGCCCTGGGTCGCGCCGCCCGGGGGCCGGCCTGGCCGATGTCGACCGTCAGCCCACGCTCGACGACCTCTCCAGGTCGCGCTCGCGCCGCCTCGGCGTCCTCCGCCTCGGGGGCCTCCTTTGCGAGGCCGGAAGCGAAGATGTCCTGCTGGATGCCCCAGGCGGCCAGGGCCTTGGGTCGGGAGGGGGCGGCCACCGTGAAACGATGGAAGCCGTCCGACCATTCAAAAACCTTCAGCCTGGGGGCCATGTCGATCAGGCGGAGATCGCGGCCTGGATCTCCTGCGCCTTCTGCAGGTGAGCCTCGATCTTCGGCAGTACGGTCCGGGCATGGGCCGCGAGGGCCGGCGCATCCGTATTGTCGGCGAAGCCGCGATGCAGGGTCACGGCCTCCTGGTGGGCCGCGACCTGCTGGTCGATATAGACCTTGTCGAAATCCGCCACGCCCGCCGACCTCAGATTATCCAGCAGGCCCTTGCGCCTCTGGTCCAGTTCGCCCGGCAGGGCGACGTCCGGAGCAGCCGTGGCGGCCGCCGTCTTGAGGGCCGCGCTGGCGGCGGTGTGATCCGTCTTGATCATCTGAGCCAGAGCCTTGACGTCAGCCCGTCCGGCCCGTTCGAGCGCGATGTCGGCGGCCTGGATTTCATACATGTCGCCCATGGCGACGCCCGGCACATAGGCGCTGACCATATTGCTTCCCATGGTGGCGGCGGAGGTCTGACCGACCGGCGCTGAAACGGCGTCCTGGGCCTTGTCGACAGCTTCGTTACCTCCTTGCGGACTGCAGGCGGACAGAAGCGCAGCGGCGGCTGAAGCGGCGATGATCGGGGCGTGGCGCATGGTCATGAGCTCCTCTGGATGTGATTGAGGAAGCGCGCCGCGCGTCCTCCGGTTTCCGGCCCCGGCCTTCCGGCGCGGCCAGGCCCCGGCAAGCCCGGCGCAGCGGGGCTGCGCGCCACTGTCGGGAAGGCGACACAAGCCCAAACACCTGCAGTTCTCGCCCTTGCGGAATCCGCAGTAGAGGATCTCCGTTCGGAAATCGCCGGCCGAGCGCTGGGGGTCTCGGTCCGCCGAGAGCGCCAAGGCGAAGCCTGCGCTCGCCCCGTCGCCCCGTCGAGCGGCGGCGGGGCTCCTACTCATGCTGGAGTCCCAGGTCGCGACGGAGATCGGCGAGAAATCCCCTGGTGACCTCTCCATGGACGGACTCTCTCCGACCTTGGCGTCCGCCCGGAGCAGGAGGCGCCGCACCTCCTCCCGCTCAAGAAGCCCCTTCTCCACCAGGGTGTCGAGGAGGGTCAGCTGCAAGGCGATTGAGGCGAGCGAAAGCGCTCCGGACTGCTGAGCGTTCATGGGCGATGTCCTTCCGGTGAGACAGGGCAATCCCCCTCGCCGCCGTCTGTTTCTCGCGCCTCTACCCGACACAGGGAGCTCCACGGCGCCTCTGCGTCAGAGGAGCCTTGACCGTGTCACGACGTTTCAAAGGCGACCCGGAGGACATCATGCGGATCTTGCGCGACAACGGACTGACGCTTTTTCTTCTGCTCCTCTTCGCCGCCAGCATTATCGGCCACGCCCTGACAGGATGGCGGGTCGAGACGGCGGACGCCCTGCGTCACGGGCAGGACGGCGGCACGCTGATGGAATACCTCGGCAGCGCTCCCTTCCTGTCGACCGTCTTCGAGAACTGGGAGAGCGAGTTCCTGCAGATGGCGGCCTATGTGGTCCTGACCGCCTTCCTGATCCAGAAGGGTTCGTCGGAATCCCGGGACCCCGAGGCGCCGCCCCGCGACGCCGATCTTCAGGCCCAGGCCGACAAGGCGGGAGCGCCCGCGCCCCTGCGCTGGGGCGCCTTCGCGCGGGCCGTCTATTCGCGGTCCCTGGGTCTGGCGCTTGTGGTCCTTTTCCTCGCCTCCTTCATCCTCCACTGGACCCAAAGCGCGCGAGCGGCCGCCGCACAGGAGGCGCTGGAGCATGGCGAGGCGGCCACGGGGACCGTCGCCTATCTCGCCGACCCCCAGCTCTAGTTCGAGTCCTTCCAGAACTGGCAGAGCGAGTTTTTGTCGACGGCGGTCCTAGTGGTCCTGTCGATCTTCCTGCGGCAACGCGAGTCGCCCGAGTCCAAGCCTGTCGCCGCGCCTCACGACCAGACCGGAGACTAGGCGGACCTCGCCATCCAGGCGAGCGCGAGCGCATCCGCCGCCGCCGCGCCCGAGGCGGTGTTGTCGAAAATGACCCAGCGCTCGGCCCCGACCTCCCCCGCCGCCATGACCCGTTGAAGGATGGCCTTGAGCCGATCGCGCCCATAGGCCGAGCGATACATGTCCGGACTGCCGTGCAGGCGGAAGTAGACATGGGCCCCGCAGCCGCCGGGCAGGCCTGCCCCCGGCGCGGGTTCCGGATCGGCCGCAACACGCGCGACCCGGCGAGAAGCGAGCCAATGATCCGCCGAGGTCGTGAACCAGGAAGCGTGCCGGGGCTCCATCACGATCGAAGCTTCGAGCAGGGCTTCGCAGGCGTCCAGAAAAGCGCCTGTCCGGGTCTCGTCAAAGGCCAGGCCCGGCGGCGTCTGGATCAGGACCGGTCCGAGGCGGTCTCCCAGCCCGCGGAGATCGGCGGCCAGGTCCGCGAGCAGGTCTTCGCAGTTCTCCAGCTTGCGGCGGTGCGTGATTTCACGCGGCGCCTTGACCGCGAAACGGAAGTCCGCAGGCGTGGCGGCGGCCCAGCGCTCAAAGGTCGAGACGCGGTGACGGCGGTAGAAGGTGGAGTTGATCTCCACGGCGCCGAGACGGCTGGCGTAGCGTTCGAGTCCGCCGCCCGCGACGGGAAACCGGTCTCTCACCCCTGCGGGAATGGCCCAGCCCGCCGTCCCGACGCGGAGCTTGATCTCACCGGGGGCTGCGCTGCCGGCTAGGCCATCAGGGCTCATGAAGCGTCGCGACGGGCCGCCATGCCGGGCGTGGTCGGCGTGAGTTCCTCGGCCTGGGTCTTGGGGGGCGGACCGTCGGTTCTCTGAAGACCGTCGTCGGGCGTCTCGCGGATCGAAAGAATGGAGTCGCCGCTTTTCAACAGGGGGGCGGCGGCGTCCGCCGCCTGGGCATCCGTCGGAGAAGGAACCCTCAGCTTGCGCTCGGCGCCGTGGGCGTCGGCGACGACGATCTCGTAGAATTTCATGTCCATTCCTCACCTGACCAGGGGTTGTCTCTTCGACCGCGAAGGACGGAGGGTCCGGCGGCCGGCTGCTCCCGGGTAGCGCTTCGGCGACCGACGCGTTCCGGGCGCATCGCCTCTAAAAGGCGGATCGGCGACACATCGGCGCCCCCCGGGAACAGGCGGCGGCTCCGGGCGCTTGAACACCCGAACACCGAGCCTGAAGGAAAGCGCTCCGATGAAGTCCGCCGACAAGCCGCCAGTCCTGCGCAACCCCCGGCGGCTCCTGCAGTTCGGAGGCCTCCTCCTTCTGCTGCTGGCTCTCGTCTACCTCGCCACGGCGTTGACGGGGTTTCTGAGAAATCAGGAAAAGCGGCCTGACCCGCAGATGACGGGCGCCGAGGCGCCCCTTGAGCGGGCGACTGACGACTGAGGTCCCTGCGCCTTGCGCCGATCGAAGAGTCGGTAGCCCGACCCGTGGAACGCTGCAGCGAGGGTCTCGTTACGCCCTCCCGATGACCGGAAGGGAGACCGTCAGTTCGATGTTTGCGGATCGCGTCTACGATCAGGACTTCTTCGCCGCCATGGCCGACCGCGGCTTCTATGTCTTCACATCCTCGCCTTGCCATGCGGCGGCCAGGCCCATGGCGCCGGTGTCTCCCCGCACGCCCCTGAACCAATGCGCTTCGGCCGCCGCAGACGCCATTCCGGCCGCCTCTCCGCTGGCGGAAGCGGCTTGAGCCTGGAGAGCGGTTGCGGCGTCCCTGCACGAGCAGGCGAGGCGCCGCCGGCTATATCCGAGCATGCCGGGCCCCGCCTGCCGCGAAATCCCACATGACCGCCGCCTCTCGCTGGCCAGCGGCCCTCTGGCTGGTCCGCCATGGGCAAAGCGCCGGCAATGTCGCGCTAACAGCCGCCCATGCCGCGGGTCATGATCGTATCCAGCTGGAAATGCGGGACGCCGACGTCCCGCTGAGCGCCCAGGGCCGCGTCCAGGCCCAGGCCCTCGGGACCTGGTTCGCAAACCTCCCGGTCCATCAGCGTCCGGAATCGTCCTGGCTTCACCCTATCGGCGCGCTCGGCAAACCGCGGAAGCCATTCGAGCCGCCGGCGGTCTGGCGGGGGCGTCCATCGCCCTGTGCGAGGACGAGCGCCTTCGCGAACGGGAGTTCGGGGTCCTGCACCGGCTCACCGCGTCAGGCGTGACGGAGCTCTTTCCGGATCAGGCCGAAGCGCGTCGCCTCCTGGGAAAATTCTACCATCGGCCGCCCGGGGGCGAGAGCTGGTGGGCGCCGTCCTGCCCGAGGCCGCCATGCTGTGCGTGCCCGAGACCCGACGGCTTGAGATCGCCCTGCCCTCCGCCCCCTGCGCAGCGGCGCTTGCCGCCCATGCCGAGTCCGTGGTGATCGGACCCGGCATGGCGCCGCGCAAAACCCCGCGCAGGTTCGCCCAAAGGCTGATGGAGGCCTGGCCCTTCCTTCCCATGATGGTGGACGCCGCCGCCCTGCCTTCGCCGTCAGAAGCCGAGATCTTCTCCCGGCTGGCGAATGGACGCGTCGTCCTCACGCCCCATGCCGGGGAGATGGCCCGACTGCTTGATCTCTCCCGGGAGGCGGTGCTGGCCGATCCCTCTCGCCATGGCGCGTGAGGCGGCCGGCCGCCTGCAGTCCGTCGTCGTGATGAAGGGGGCCACGACCTTCGTGGCCACCCCGTCCGGCCTGGCCTGGCGGCACCAGGGCGGGGTCGCGGGCCTGGCGACCTCCGGGTCCGGCGATGTTCTGGCCGGCCTGATCGCCGGCTTCATGGCCCGCGGAGCCTCGCCCCTCCAGGCCGCCCAGTGGGGCGTCTATATCCACGCGGCGGCCGGCCGGCGGCTCGCGTCTAATATCGGGCCGCTCGGTTTCCTCGCGTCTGAACTGCCGGATCAGGTTCCCGGCCTCCTGGATGAGGTCTCCAGCGCGCCTCAAGGAACGATCCCGGCCGGATAAAGACAGGGCGAAGCGCTCAACCGGAACGAAGCGTCTCACGCCGTCCGCCAGGCGCAGGGGCCCGGCCTCACCCCGGCCCGTCTTCGTCCGACCCCGGCTCCGCCATCCTGCGATGCTGCTCTGCCAGCATGGTTTGCGGCGTCACCGCCGCCACGGCGGCCTGGAGCCTGTTGCCCAGTCCCGCGACCACGTCGCCGGCGCCGCGCTTCAGGGCTTCATAGCCTTGGAGCGCCACTTCGGCTGGATCCATCTTGTGCGCGTCCTGACCGACCTTAGTGTCTATCATGCCCGCCCGCCTGAAGAAGTCCGTATCCGTCGGGCCGGGCATGAGGACGGTGACCGTGACGTCGCTGTCCTCGAGCTCGTTGCGCAGGGCGAAGGAGAAGCTGTCTACGAAGGCCTTGCTCCCGTTATAGACCGCCTGGAAGCTGCCCGGCATGAGGCCGGCGATGGAGCCGGTGAAAAGGATTCGGCCTTCGCCCCTCTGCCTCATTCTGCGCCCGGTCAGATAGGCGAGCCGGAGCGTCCCCGTAATATTGGTGTTCACCACATGAAGGATGTCGGCCAGGTCCTGATCAAGGAAGGCGCCGCCCAGGCCATGACCCGCATTGGCCGCCAGGACGTCGATGGGACGCTCGCCGACCAGGGCCCACAGGGCCGCTATCCCAGCTTCCGTCGCCAGGTCGACCTGCACGGCTTCCACGTTCGCGCCCACGGCTTCAAGACCCTCCCGAGCATCTGACAGGTCCTCGTCAGCGGCCAGGATCAGGTCATAGCCGTCCTCCGCCAGCAGCCGGGCCAATTCATAGCCTATGCCCGAGGAGGCGCCGGTCACCAGAGCCGTCGGTCTGGCGGCGCCCCTGTGGGCACGGAATGGATCGGTCATGCTCTTGCTCCTCGTGCGTCTTGCAGCGCTCCGCCTCTCGGCGGCGGGGCATGCGGGCGCCACGGAGCGCCCGCATGTCCCGCAATCCTCGCTAGGCCAGAGCCTCCATGGGCGTTGTGCGCCCGGCCCCGGGGCCGGCGCCGAGATCGGCCCCGGTGATCGGATTGGCTGAAGGATCGGACTGGGTGCGGGCCGCAAAGGCCTGAACCGTCTTCTTGTCAGCCGCCGACAGCTTGACCGAGGCGTCGCCCGCGCCGCCGTCCACCGCCGCCTGGGCTTCGCGATCGTCCACGACCTCCCACTGCTCGCCCTCGTTCCAGGACCCGCTCGCGTCCCCCTCCCCCTGGGACATGTTGTAGTATTTGTCGGCGAAGTCCGGATGCCCGGGAAGCTTGCCGGGCGGGAAGTTGGCGGGGATGGCGTAGAGCGC
>LM523275.1:10562-27606 GCA_000941615.1 Parastrongyloides trichosuri
TCGGCCCCGGTGATCGGATTGGCTGAAGGATCGGACTGGGTGCGGGCCGCGAAGGCCTGAACCGTCTTCTTGTCAGCCGCCGACAGCTTGACCGAGGCGTCGCCCGCGCCGCCGTCCACCGCCGCCTGGGCTTCGCGATCGTCCACGACCTCCCACTGCTCGCCCTCGTTCCAGGACCCGCTCGCGTCCCCCTCCCCCTGGGACATGTTGTAGTATTTGTCGGCGAAGTCCGGATGACCGGGAAGCTTTCCGGGCGGGAAGTTGGCGGGGATAGCGTAGAGCGCCTTCTCGAAGGACTTCTGGTGGGCCACCTCCCGCGTCATGAGAAAGGTCAGGGCGTCCTTGATTCCAGCATCATCGGTGACGTTGATCAGCCGCTCATAGACGATCTTGGCCCGGGATTCGGCGGCGATATTGGAGCGCAGATCGCAGGCCGGATCGCCGATGGAGTCGATATAGGCCGCTGTCCAGGGCACGCCGGCGGAGTTGATCAGGGCCGTGCCGCCGCCATAGAGGATGGACATGGTGTGGCTTTCGCCGCCCGAGGTCATGCTGGCGTAGAGGTCCGCTTCCTCCTCGGCGGCTTCCGCGAGCTTCCCCTTGGCCCCGCGATTGAGCATGGCGACGATGGAGCCGATGATCTCGAGGTGGCTCAGCTCCTCCGTGGCGATGTCCATCAGTAGGTCGCGACGCCCCACGTCCTCGTCAGCCAGCCCCTGGGTGAAGTAGCGCATGGCGGCGGCCAGCTCACCCTGGGGTCCGCCGAACTGTTCGAGCATGAGAGTGGCCAGGGCCGGATTAGGTTCGGCGACCCGCACCGTATACATCAGCTTCTTGTTATGCATGAACATGATAGATTTATCCTGTTGATTTTATGTATATATTTGAAATCAAAGCTAAAGGGTTCAGCGGCTGGCGTTTTCGCCGGCGCGTCTGAGCTCGAGGTGTTTCTCGACCAGCATGGGCAGGCTTTCGTCGACCCAGCGCGCCATGCGCACCTCTTCCTCGAGGGTGGCGGCGAGGGGGTCATAGGCCGCCTCATAGCCTCCGCTCTGAGCCAGAAGGATCAGGGCCCGGTAGGAGGCCGCCTCGTAGTTCTCGAAGGCGTAGTTGGCGAAGGCGTTCTTCAGGATCTCGTCTTCGGCGAAGCTGTGGCTCATGGCCGCCAGATTGCCGCCAAGCGAGAGGGCGGCGTCCTTGAGGCCCGACGGCTTCTCGTCGAAGCCGTCCAGCAGGGTCTCCAGACGGGGGATCTGTCTCTCGGTCTCGAGACGGTGGGCCTTCAGCCTGGCGGCTACCTCGGTGAAGTTCCGGGCCCGGTCGATCTGGCGATCCATCAGGGCCAGGGCCTGGTTTTCCACGGCGTGGGCGTTCTTGAGGCCTGTCACGAAGACGTCGCGCCAGACGTCGTCAGCATTGGTCATGTCGGCGTCCCTCCTTGCAGTCGGTTCAGGAGGCTAACCCTCGCCACCGGCGCCGGGGCCGACGTGTCGGGTTCAGGTCACTGGGGATCGCCGCTCCCGCCCTTCTCTTCCGGGGCCGCGCGCTGCGGACGACGGCGGGCGAGGTCGAAGCCGTCGTCCCGGGCCAGGACGTGGAGGCGCACGTCGAACATGGACAGGGCGTCCTCGGCGCCGCCTTCCGAGATATTGGAATGGGTCGCATCCTCCCCGTCGACGACATAGACGGCGCCGTCGCCGAGCACCCTCAACCGCCCATGCTCGACCACCACAGCCGTGTTTTCGTCGACGCCCAGCCCCATGAGCCGCGGATTGTGAGCCACCGCGCCCAGCAGCCGGCCGAACCGTCCCCTTTCGGCGAAATGCTGGTCGATGATGACATTGGGGAGCAGGCCCAGTCCCGGAGCCATGTGCACCTCGCCGATCCTGTAGGACTCCGCGCTCGGTCCCTTGACCAGCATGGTCTCGCTCATCACCGAAGCCCCCGCCGACGTGCCTGCGATCAGGCCCCCGCGCGCATGGAGATCGCGAATGCGCCGCTCGATCGGCGTGTCGCTGATCTGGCTGGCGAGCCTGAGCTGGTCGCCGCCGCTGAAGAAGACGCCCGCGGCGCCGTCAAGCCGGTCGAAAAGGTCCTGCTCATGGCTTTCGGCGCGGTCCTCGACGTAGAGCTCGATCAGTTCCCCGACGCCGAGGCCCTTGAAGCCTTCCCGATAGCTGTCGAAATAGCCTTCGGGTTCATGGGAGGCGATGGTCGCGATCACCAGCTTGCCGCCGTCGAGGCGCCGGGCGACCTCGCTGAGGATGACTCGCTCGCCGGTCTTGTCCTCATGCCCGCCGATGATGATCAGGGGGCCCTTACCCATGGGGAGGCTCCAGGATGACGCCGGGCGCATTCAGGCCCAGGGCCGAGGACGGGAAGGAAGGACGGAAGGCCAGGATCTGCGCCCACACCGCTTCAATACGGGTCGGCGTGAGGACGACGAGGTCCCCGGGTCTCGCCGCTTCAAGGCATGCAGCCACGGCCTCCTCCTCCTTTTGCACGCCGCGGAAACGTGACGCGTCCGCGCCGCTGCGCAGCGCGCCTTCCGCGAGGAGGCGGATCACGTCCCCGGCGGGACGACCGCGGTTGTCGGGCGTCTCCCTGAAGACGACTTCGTCGAAGAAGCTCGCGCTGATCTCGCCCATGGCGACGATCTCCTGCGTCCGCCGGTCGCCGGGGATGCTGATCATGGCGATGGTCCGTCCCCCGGCGGGCCGGATCGCCGCCACGAGGGCGCCGAGGGCGCGAAGGCCGTCCGGGTTGTGGGCGTAGTCCATGATGATCCGGAAGCCGTGATGGTCGCAGATGTTGAGGCGACCGGGATTCTGCTCGTAGCTGGATGTGAAGCTGCCCAGGGCCGCTCCGATCCGCTCCGGAGGCACGCCCACGCCGTAGCAGGCCGCCGCAGCCGCCATGATGTTGGCCACGTTGAAGGCCGCCGCCCCGCCCAGGGTAGAGGGCAGGTCCGCCGCACGGCCCAGCCGGCGGCGCTCGCCCCGGTCGTGAAGCTCGAGCACGCCGCTTGCGGCGTCATAGAGGACCGCGGCCCCGCCTTCGGCCACATGCTTCAGCAGGAAACCCGGCGTCTCGGCGCCGCCCCGCATGGAGAACCAGCAGACCCGGCCGCCGGCATGGCGCGCCATGCGCAGGGTCAGGAGATCATCGGCGTTGAGGACGCTCATTCCCCGTCGGGACACGGCCTCGGCCACCACCGACTTGACCTTCGCCAGATCCTCCAGCGTGTCCACCCCCTTGAGCCCCAGATGGTCGGGCTGGACGTTGAGGACGCAGCCGACGTCGCAGCGGTCGAAGGCCAGGCCTTCGCGCAGGATGCCCCCCCGGGCGCATTCCAGCACCGCGACGTCGACGACGGGATCATTGAGCACCATCCGGGCGCTGCGCGGACCGCTGGCGTCGCCGGCGCGGATCCTCTCCCCGTCGACATAGACGCCGCTGGTGTTGGTCAGGCCCACGACCCGTCCTTCCGCCTGCAGCACATGGGCGATCATCCGCCCCACGGTCGATTTCCCGTTGGTGCCCGTCACTGCGATCACGGGAATGCGGGACCGGACGCCCCGCGGGAACATCATGTCCAGCACCGGCCGGGCGACGTCCCTCGCCTCGCCGTCCGATGGCGACAGATGCATGCGCAGTCCCGGCGCCGCATTGACCTCGACCACGCCCCCGCCGGTGTCGCGCACCGAGCGGCGGATGTCCGGCGCCAGAAGATCCACCCCGGCCACGTCCAGGCCCAGGGCCAGGGCGGCCCGCCGGGCGATGGCGGTGTTGGCCGGATGAATCTCGTCGGTCCGGTCGGTCGCGGTCCCGCCGGAGGAAAGGTTGGCCGCGGTCCGGAGCAGGACCCTGACGCCGGGCGCCGGAACGCTCTCGGGCGACAGGCCCTGACGGGCCAGGAGGGCCAGCGCCTCCTCGTCGAGGCGGATTTGGGTCAGGCTGTTCTCATGGCCGACGCCCCGGCGCGGATCGGCGTTGACCGCCTCGACCAGCTCGGCCACCGACCGGCGGCCGTCCCCCTCGATGCAGGGCGGGCGGCGCTCGGCGACGGCGATGACCCTGCCGTCGACCACCAGGACCCGGTAGTCCCGGCCAGGAAGCTCCTGCTCGACGATGACCCGTCGTCCGTGGGGTGCCGCGAGGGCGAAGGCCTTCCTGACGGCCTCGGGCGTGTCCAAGCCTGTCGTCACGCCCCGTCCATGGTTGCCGTCGAGCGGCTTGACCACGACCCTGCCGCCCAGGCGTGCGGCTGCGGCGGCGGCCTCGTCCGCGGTGCGCACCACCTCCCCGCGCGCGGTCGGACAGCCCACGGCCTCGAGCAGGGCCTTGGCCTGGGCCTTGTCGCCCGCCAGTTCGGCCGCGATCAGGCCCGTGCGGTCCGTCACGCTAGCGCGCAGGCGCCTCTGCCGCGCGCCCCATCCCAGACGCAGGAGACTCCCGGTGTTGAGGCGCTCCACAGGAATCCCCCGACGTCGCGCGGCGTCGACCAGGGCCTGGGTGGAGGGTCCGAACGCCGTCCGGCGCACCGCATCGCGGAGAATGGCCGCCGCCTCGTCGGCCTGGACGGCGCGCGGCAGGCGCGGATCGAGACTGTCCGCGCAGACCCGGTCCAGGCCGCCGATCCCGGCGAGCGCCTCCGGCAGCAGGGCGTCGCAAAGCTGCAGGGCCAGTCGCCCGGCCAGAAGGGCCGTGGTCTCGTCGCGATAGGCGAAGAGGATGTCGTAGACGCCCGTCTGGCCGCGTACCGAACGCGTCTTGCCCCGGGTGACAGGGGTTCCCGCGCGGGTCTGCAGTTCCAGGGCGACGTGCTCCACCACGTGGCCGAACCAGGTCCCGTCGCTCAGACGACGGACAAATCCGCCCGGCTCCCCGTAGCAGCATCCGTGTCTATCCAGGCCGGGAAGCGCCTCCAGCAGGCGCGTCGAAAAATCGCCCAGCCGATCCGTCGGCCAGTCCTCCATCCGCCCCAGATCCAGGCGGATCCGCACCATGGGCCTGGCGCTGTACAGATGGGGGCCGCGATAGAGGCTCCGCTCCAGAACCTGCATCGCCCGCTCGCCGCTCGTCGTCGCCACCTTCATGCGGCCAGCTCGCGAGGCGCTTCCTCGGTCATTCCGCCCACCAGGGCGCGAACCACCATGGCGGCGGCCACGGCCCGTGACGGGGCCTGGCCGCAGACAAGGGCCGCCCCGGCTCCCGGGCCCGTCAAGGCCCAGTTCCAGGTCTCCCCGACCTGGCTGATCGTCCATCCAAATCCAGCCTGATTCATTCGGCGCCTCCCTGAAGGACTGGATGAACCGACGGTCACGGACGCAGTTCCACTGTCTGAAACCCGACACGCAGACAGGGATTTCGCCGCCACGAGAGCCTCTGGGAACCCGGGGTCGCGGCAAGGCGTATGGCAGTCCCCAAGTCACAGGAGCCTTTCATGTCGTCAGAGGGTCCAGCCCCGCTCCCCGCCTCCGAATCTTCGGACCCGGCGGGCTTTCATCGTCGGTTGGCGCACTGGAACCACCGTCGGCTCGCCCCGGCCACGCCGCGCCCTGCCTGGCGCGACGATCTCCGCCATGATGCGGAGATGATGCTGGTCGAGGGCGACTTCATCGAACGCGCCCGGGCCGAGGCCGCGCCCTGGCTCGCCGACCTCCCCGCCACGGCCGACGCCTTCGTCGCCTGGTTCGAGGCGCTCAAGGGATCCGGCCCCGGCGAGGCGGACCCGCTCTTCCCCTGGCTGGCCGAGACGGCCTCGATGGAAGAGATGCGCTGGTTCCTGCTGCAGGAGGTGGCCGGCGAAGCCGGCTTCGAGGACCTGGTGGCGATGGCCCAAGTCAAGATGCCGACCCGTCCCAAGCTCGAGCTGGCGCGCAACTACTGGGACGAAATGGGCCGTGGGTCGGAAGCCGGCATGCACGGTCCGATGCTGGACCGTCTCGCCGCGGCGCTCGACCTGAAGCCCCGGATCGAGGAAACCGTGTGGCCGTCCCTCGCCCTCGGCAACACCCTCGTCGCCTTCTCCACCCAGAGACGCTACGCCTACCATGCCCTTGGGGCCCTGGGGGCGGTCGAGCTCACGGCCCCCTGGCGCGCCGCCCATGTGGCCGAGGGCCTGAAGCGGCTCGGCGTCGGGGTGGAGCGCAAGTATTTCGCCCTTCACGCCACCCTGGACATCGCCCATTCCGAAGCCTGGAACGAGGAAGTGCTTCGTCCGCTGGCGGCGGAGCGGCCGGAGTGCGTCCGCGCCCTGGCCGAGGGGGCGATCATGCGGCTAATGGCCGGCGCTCGCTGTTTCAACGCCTACCGAACCCATCTCTGGGACCAGGCCCCTCTGCGTCGCTCGGCGTGACGGCGCAGGTCCCTGCGCCCGGCGACGCCGCCCTCCTTGAGCTTCTTTCCCGCCTGGAAGCCGCCGGATATGACTTCGTCTCGCCCACCCCGGCCGTCCATGGCCTGGTCGCGCGGCGGCGCCGGGCGGGCGAGGCCGACCTCCTCCGCGACGTCCTGGGCTGGGGCCGCGCCTTCCATGCCGAAACCGCCCCCGCATGGCTTCTGGACGTCCTGACAGAGGCCGACGCCCTCAGGGAAGACGCCGACGGTTTGCGCGCCCGGCTTCGGGTGAGCCGTCTGGACGGACGCCTGCACCTGCATTCCGCCTCTTCCGCAGACGAGCAGGCCGTCTTCCTCGGACCCGACAGCTATCGCTACGTCCGCTTCCTGCGCCAGGCCCTGTCCGGCGTCTCGTGGCGAAAGGCGCTGGAGATCGGGGTCGGCGCCGGAGCCGGCGCCCTCGCGATCGCCGCCCTCGATCCGGAAGCCGCTGTCGTCGCGACCGACATCAACCCCCAGGCCCTTCGCCTCTGCCGCCTCAACGCCCGACATGCCCGTCTCCCGATCGATCTCCGGCCAGGCGGGTTTCCCGCTGAGGGCGTCTGGGACCTGATCGCCGCCAACCCGCCCTATATGGCGGGGCGCAGCGGACGGCTGTACCGCGACGGCGGCGGTCAGTACGGCGCGGAGGTCGCTCTGGAGTGGGCGAAAGAAGCCCTCTCCCGCCTCGCGCCCGGCGGACGCCTCCTGCTCTACACCGGCGCCCCGGTCGTGGCCGGCCAGGACCTGGTGCGCACCGCCCTCGCCACCCTGGCCGGCCGGCGCGGGGCGCGGCTGGTCTATGAGGAGATTGATCCTGACGTCTTCGGGGCCAGCCTCGCACGGGCCTCCTATGCCGAGGTCGAGCGCATCGCCGCCGTCGGCGCCGTCGTCACCGTCTGACGACGGTCGACGGCTGAGTCGGCTACCGGTCTCTACCGACCGTTCTGTTCGCGGATCGTTAGGCCTGACTGAAGCCCCAGGGAGAAGCAGGACATGTCCGTCATCGACAAGGCCCTCGCGGCCATCACGCCCGCCCCCTCGGCGGAAAAGAGGGCCGAGGCTGCCGCGGCCGCGCGGGACGCGGCTGTTCCCGGAGACTGGCTGTCTACAGCCCTGGATCATCATGAGGCGATCCGGGCGGCGTTTCAGTCCGGACGAGAGGCGGCTCCGGGCGAGGAGCGTCTGGCGGCGCGGGACGCCCTGGCCCTTGTCCTCAATGGTCACAGCCTGGCGGAGGAACTGGTGCTCTATCCGGCCATGGCCCGCCACGGCCACAAGGGCCAGGCCGGACTGGCCTATGGCGAGCAGACCGCCGCCAAGATGCAGATGGCTGAACTGGAGACCATCGCGCCGGACTCGCAGGCATGGCTCGACAAGTGGGAACATGTCGAGGGCGCCGTCCTGACCCATATGTACGAAGAAGAGCACGGGTGGTTTCTCCACCTGAAAGCCCATGCCGAGGATCAGGATCGACTGAAGATCCGCTTTCTCCAGGAATTCGATCGTTACGTCGGCGGCTGACCCACAATGTCGCCCACGGCTTCCGGACATCCTGCGGGCGACCGCCCCGCCCTGCTGATCATAGACATGATCAACGACCTGGAATTCGAGGGCGCTGCGGCGATTCTGGACCAGGCCGAAGCCGCGAGCCTCGTCATCCGCGACCTTCGTGCGACCGCCCGCCGCTGCGGCGCGCCGGTCATCTACGTCAATGACAACTTCGATCGATGGTCTGAAGACCGGCGGCAGATCGTCGAGCGGGCCTGTCGCGCGGGCGCGCGCGGGGCGTCGATCTCCCGACGTCTGGCGCCCGCCGACGATGACGTTTTCATCATCAAGCCCCAGCAGTCGGGCTTCTACGGCACAGGCTTGCCGGTGCTCCTGCCCTCCCTCGGCGCGACCCGCCTGGTTCTCGTGGGGCTCGCCGCGGATCTCTGCCTCCTGTTTACGGCCGCGGACGCCCATATGCGTTCCTACGATCTCTGGACGCCCCGCGACGGTCTCGTGCCCTCCCGCCCCGCGAGATTGGAACCTGCGCTGGAGATTCTCTCCGACGGTCTTGGCGCAGACACCGGCCCCGCAGCCTGCCTGGACGCGAAATTCTGGACCAGCGGCGCATCGGCCGGCGCCTGATTTCCGCATCCGGCCTGCGCGAAACGCGCGAAAACCAACCTATGTAAAGAACTGGTCGTCGAAGCCATGCTGTTGGTCGAAGGCCATGAAGAATCAGTCGGATACAGGTCTTGAAGCCCGCCTCACCGCCCCCCTGGAGCGGATGCTGGCCAGCTTCGCCCCGATCGGGGTGGAGGGGACCGCCCTGATCCGCAGCGGTTTCACAGGCGCGCCCCAGCAGCAGCCCTCCGGCGCCGCCATTCCCATGGACCCCGAGCGCAACCAGGCCCGGCTGGTGGCGAGCGGCTGGATCGCGCGCGGCGCCATGCTGAACGACGGACGACGTCAGATCGTCGGCCTCAGCCTGCCCGGCGACGTCATCGTGGCCTCGGGATCGGTCGACGCCGATCTCCAGGTCTGGGCCTTGACCGAGATCGTCACGGTGGACGCCACCCCCTTCTGGACCACGCTTTCCGAGCCCGGGACCCAGGCCTCTCCCCTGACGGACGCCTGGCGTCGCTGTCGGACGGCGGAACGCCTGCGCATGGCGCGCCAGGTCGTCCGGCTCGGGCGGCTTAACGCCTACGAACGCACGGCCCACCTGCTGCTCGAACTGCACGAGCGTCAGGTCCGTCTCGGGTCCGCGCGTGGCGGCGTCCTCCATCTTCCCCTCACCCAGGACATGCTCGCCGACATCCTGGGCCTCAGCGCGGTCCACATGAACCGCACCCTCCAGCAGCTTCGACGCAATGTTCTCGTCGACTACAGGGCGGGACGCACCGTGCTACAGGATCTGCCCGGCCTCGTTGAGGCGGCCAACCTCAGCGCCGTCTGCGGACCGCTCATTCCCCAGCCTTCTGAGGGCCTGGCGAGGCCGGAACCGGTCGGACCCCGGACGGGTTGACCTCACGCCTGCTCGCGAGGACGCCATGACCCGAAGCCCTGACCAGCCGCCCCGACCGGACCCGGAGGACAATACCGACCCCACGGTGACGGCGCCGGCCCGTACGGACGGACGCTCCGACGGCCTGGAGGAAAAAAAGCCCATCCGGATCTTCCGCGCCGGCCAGAACGCGGGCGGAGACACCCGTTCCACCGCCGCCTCGACCCGGACCTAGAGCGCGACCGACGCGCGAGTCGCCTGATCGCTCAACCTCCAGATCACGACACGCTCCCAAAGGCGCCCTGGACCGAGCTGGATTCGGCCCGCCTATCCGAAGATGACGTGCGATCGGTCGCGAGGCGTCGCCGATCTTCCTAACCCATGTTGTTGGGCGCCCCTGCGCACAGGGTCAGGATGGCTTCATGTCGAAAGCCGGATCCACAGCGATACGACCAGGCGGCCTTCTTGGCTGGCTGCTCGCTTTCGTCTTCGGTCGGACGCCCCTGATGCGTCGGTCCGGCCGGACCCGCAGCCGGGTCTCGCCCCGGCGACCGGCGCCGACCGGGCGCGCCTGACCCGCCGAGCCGTCTCCTGGCCGACCAGGCGGGGGCTTTTCATCAATGCAGTTTGAGTCGGCCCGAGACCCGTCGGTGGAACAACCGGCTCAGGGCCAGCAACACGGTTCTGCGCAGACCGACGACCACCCGGTGGTGCTCGAGGTGAAGAGCCATATAGGCCCAACGCGCGAGAAGCCCCTCGATCAGGAAGTCGGGGCCGACGAGTCCGCCCATCAGCGAGCCCAGCCCATGACCCGGGCCGAGGGAGATGAGGGAGCCCTTGTCGCGGTATTGATAGGACCCGGGATCCCCGGGCCGCGTCAGGGCTCTGGCCAGATAGGCGGCCTCCTGGGATGCGGCCTGGGCCCTGGCCGGAACGGGGCGGCCATCAGGCCCCGGCGCCTCTGCGCAGTCACCCATGGCGTAGACGCCGGAAGCGGAGGTGCGGAGGCGATCGTCCACGACGAACTGGTTGAGACGACCCGTAGCCAGGCCGAAGGTCCTGTTGACCTCGGCCGCCTTCACCCCGGCGGCCCAGACAATCAGGTCGGCCGGAATCTCGCCGACGCTGGTCTCGAGGCCGTCCGCCCTCACCCGCGTCACGCGCGCCCCGACGGCGAGCCTGACGCCGCGCGCCTGCAGCGCCCGGGCCGCCTTGTCCGCTACGGCCTCGGGCAAGCCCCCGAGTATGCGAGGCGCGGCCTCCGCAATGGTCACCTCCAGCGTGAAACGCTCGGTGGGGTCGAGCGCCGCCGACAGGACCGCATGTCCTTCCAGAAGCTCCGTGGCGAGTTCGACCCCCGTCGCGCCGGCCCCGACGATGGCGATCCTGAGCAGACGGCGACCGTCATAGGCGGATGACAGGAAGAGCGCGGCGAGCCGCCGGTGAAAGGCCTCTGCGTCCGCCACGTCCTCGAGCAGACAGGCGTGTTCCGCCGCGCCGGGGGTGTCGAACAGATGGCTCCCGGCGCCCGTCGCGAGAACCAGGCGTTCGAAATCCAGCGACCGCGCCCCGATCAGCAGGGCGCCGTCGACGTCGCGGGTTTCCGCCAGACGTAGGCGGCGCGCGACGGGGTCGAGGCCTTTGACCTCGCCCAGCATGAACCTGAAATGATTGCGGCGCGCGAGCATCAGGTAGTCGAGGCCTTCCTGCCTCGAGTCCAGCGAGCCCGCCGCGACTTCATGAAGGGAGGGTTTCCACAGATGAAAGACCGCCCGGTCTATGAGGAGCACTTTCCGAGGCCCTTCGTGAGGGCCCAGCCGGCGTCCGAGAAGGGCGGCCAGCTCCAGGCCGCCTGCGCCGCCGCCCACGATCACGATCTGGTTCTGCATCCTGAAACAATCCCTGCCGCCAGCACGGGTTGCGAAAAGACCAGCGCCCCGCCTCCCGGTCCGGATTCAAGGCATGCGCTTCGTCCCCTCCTTCGTCAGTGACCCAAAGCGGTCTCTGGGCGCCGGGGCGCGGACGACTGGCTTTCATTCTCGTCCCTGGTCCAGAAAGAAGGAGGTTCTGAACATGCTCGCCGAGTTCCGCTATCTCGACAGCCGTTTCAAGGACTGTCTTGAATCGGCTGCGGGCGCGGACCGCCCGGCCGAACTCTGCCGGCTGTTCGCCATGGTCTCCATCATCCGCGAGGAACTGCTCTACCCCCGCTATGTCGATATCGACCGCACGATCGTCGACGACCTGATCGCGATCATGGACCTGATGCGGGTCATAGCCGGCGAGGTCGATACCGCGACCCCCACCGAGCTCCTGGCGACGCGCGCCTGGATCCGGCAATTGCGGCGCCTATGGCGAGACCACGCCGCCCTGGAAAAGGGGGCGAACGGCCCCCTGGAGCGGCTCCGCTCCCTGCCCCGAGACAAATATTGCGAGACAGACCTGAAGGAGCGGCTAGCCGGGCTGGACAGTCTTTCGGACGTGCCCGTTTCGGAGCCGATTTCCCTATGGAAATTTCGCAGCCATCGCCGCCCGTCGGGTCGTGTGATCGGCGGCTTCGAGCTTGACCCATCCTAGACCGGCGCCCTTGTCAGCCTCAGATAGGTGGGGTCGAACTCCGCCTGCCTGACCAGGCCGTCCCAGTCGCAGATTTCGATGGCGCGCCCTGTCCATTTGACCAGGTCCGCGCCCCGGAGCTGGGCGATGGAACGATTGACGTGGACGTCCGACAGGCCGAGGACGTCTGCAAGCACGGCCTGACTGAGTGGAAGCTCCATCCTTCCGCTTCCCGCGCGATGGACAATCTCCAGGCGACGATAGAGTTCGCACAGGAGATGGGCGAGCCGCGCCACGGCGGTCCGGCGCCCCAAGCCTGCGATCCATTGCCGGTGCACGGCAGCGTCGATCAGGGTGTCCATCCAGAGCAGCCGGGTCAGATGGGGTTCGGTCTCTGTCAGCCGGCGCAGATCCTCATGGGGTGACCGCGCCACCGTGCAGCTCGTGAGAGCGGCCACCCCGTGATCCATGGGGTTCATCAGCAGACTGTGCAGGTCGACGAAGTCGCCGGGCACGTTCAGTTCCGTGATCTGCCGGGAACCGTTCATCAGCACGACATATCGGGCGGCGAAGCCGTCGAGGATCAGGGTGCTGTGCCCGGGCGATGAATGCTGCCGGACGATGTCGCTTCCCGCCGGAATGACGACCGGGGGCTGAAGAAGCTCTCCAAGAACCGCCTTCTCCCGCCCGGAGAGTTCATCACGGCGCGACAGCTTCTGGATCAGGGGACTGATCAGGACGGTCTCCTAGCCAAAGGGTGCTCCGTGATAATCCCCGGGCGCCGGACGCGTTCCGTCTGCGGCCCCGCTGTCAGGACCTCGGGCTGGTCCCGCCACCCGCCGTCGCGACCCCCCTGGTGTCCGTCGAGACGTTGAACCGCAGTTCCCCGTCCTCAAACACCCTGGCTTCCTGAAAGGTCCGGCTCGCGCCCAGACGCCGCTTCACCTGGGCGATCGCCGCCTGCGCCTCTTCGGCGACGACGGACTCGGTTCTCAGCACGCCGGTCCCACGTGCGCTGTAGCAGACGGTGTATAGGGTCATGTCGCCTCCTGTTCCGGAAGCTCAATTCGGCGCCTTGCCCCTCGTTCCTTGTGCACGGCGCCGGACACGGGCGGAAAACACGTCGCCCGCTGCAATCACCCTTTCCAGTGTCCTCCCGCATTTCCTAACCCATGTAAGTGCGGCTCGCGCCCGGTGCGTCACCCTGTGCTCAGGAGTCCGACATGCAAACTATGATCAGCCTCACCAATACAGGTTGCGGTCTTCATCCCGGACACGGGCGGAAAACACGTCGCCCGCTGCAATCACCCTTTCCAGTCTCCTCCCGCTTTTCCTAACCCATGTAAGTGCGGCTCGCGCCCGGTGCGTCACTCTGTCCTCAGGAGTCCGACATGCAAACTATGATCAGCCTCACCAATACAGGTTGCGGTCTTCATCGTCACTCTGTCCTCAGGAGTCCGACATGCAAACTATGATCAGCCTCACCAATACAGGTTGCGGTCTTCATCGTCCGCACCTGGACTTGATCGACCATCCTGTCTTCCAGGCGCTCCCGCGCAGCATCCAGTCGATCGCCCAGGCTCACAGCCGGCTGATGACGATCCCTGCCGGCGAGCCCCTTGTGGAAACCGGCTTTCTCTCCTTTGTTCTCGCAGGCGTTCTGGGCCTCTTCCCCCACGGCGACCGCATCTGCGTCGCGACCGTCGTCGCCGGGTCGGTTCACGGATGGGACCACGCCCTTGAGTCCGACGCCGACCGGCCAACGGCCAAGGCCCTGATCGACACCACCTTTTGCCGCGTGCCCGCCGACTGCGTGGTCGACGGCCTCGGCCGCGACTGGCTGAACCGTCTGGTCGCCCGGCAGTCCTCCAGACGACTGAGCGGGCTGGCCGCCGAAGCGGCCTGCAACGCCTCCCACCTCGTCCAGGAGCGGCTGGCGAAGTGGCTGGTCCGGCTGCATTGCGGGGCCAATGGCGCGCCCCTCCGCCTGACCCAGGCCGATTTCGGCGCCATGCTCGGCGTGCAGAGGACCAGCGTCAACGCCGCCGCTGGACGCCTGCAGTCCCTGGGTCTGGTCCGGTTCGGACGTGGCAAGGTCCAGATCCTTGACCTGGCCGGTCTGCGCGCCGTGTCCTGCGGCTGCGGCGACAGCAGGACGCCCTCGGCGACCATGGTCGTCGCCCCGCAACGCCCTGCTGAACCTGCAAGCTGGTTCTCCAACGATGCTCGTCAACGGGATACAGCCGCCTGATCAGGGACGACCGGAGCGACCGATGCTGAGCGGCCTGCTGCCTCCTTCAGCAGGCCGCCCCGTCCTCCTCGAAGAAGATCCTGGCCCCCCAGGACGACGTCGACCGCGACGAGCAAGCCGGCGCAGAAGCCGACAACCGCTAGCCTCCAGGCGCGCCGTCTGCGACCTGGGCGGCCCCTGTCGGGAAAAGCAAGGACGACGCCCATGTATTCGGCCCTTGTCTAGACCGGGAACGCCGTAAGACGCCCCAAGGGCGGAAATGTCGTATGGGCGACACCGCCATCCGAACAAAAGAGGGGCGCCGCTCCGGTCAGGAGAGACGCCCGGGATTGTTGACCGGCGTCAGCGGTAGCGCGCGCGTTCGGCTCTGATCTGTTCCGGACTGTAGGGTTCACCCTGCGGATCGAATTCGGTCCAGCCTGTCTGGCGGTAGACGCCGCCTCGCGTGACAGCATCCAGGCCGCGACGATCGTCCAGAATGGTCTCGATCCGCGCGCGATCCGCATCGGACGCCTGGACGCTGACGAGCGTGCCGCCGCGGCGAACGCCCTCGGCATAGACGTGAGCGTCTTCGTCGCCGTGGCCGGCTTCCTTGAGCGCGCCGAGAAGACCGCCGGTCGCGCCGCCGGCCGCCGCGCCCACCGCGGCGCCGACGGCGGTCGACGCCAGCCAACCCGCCGCCACCACCGGCCCCAGGCCCGGGATCGCCAGCATGCCCAGGCCGGCCAGAACGCCGACGCCGGCGCCGAGGGCGCCGCCCGCAGCCGCACCCTTGCCGGCCCCTTCGCCGACGTCATTGACGCCGTCGCCATTCCTGTCGCCCAGGGCGGAGCCGGCATGGTCCTTGTGTTGATGACCATCATGCCATTCTTCCGCATTGTTGGAGACAATGCTGATGGTCGAATGATCAAAGCCGGCGGCCTCGAGTTCAGAGACGGCGGCCAGGGCCTCGGTGTGGTGGTCGAACAGACGCGTAACAACAGGCATGAGAGCTCCTTTGAAAATCAGTTGTCGTTGAAGGGTCAGCGACCCGAAACGGCGGCGCTGACGACGCCCTTGTAGTCGACGGACACCTTGGACTGGACGCCGTCCTTCGTGGCGGTTGCGCTCCACACGCCGTCGGCGCCCTGGCTGAGAGGCCCGACGAGGGCGTAGCCCTGTTTCTCGATCGCTGCGCGGGCCTGCCCTTCGGTGAAGGAGTTGGCGCCGGGCGTGAGGGTCTCCTCGCCGCCCGTATCGACGGCTGGATTGCGCCGATCAAGTCGGCTTTTCGAAGCTAGGTCGGGTTTTGAACATTGCGCCGGAAACGCCGTAGCGCCGCCGCTCAGCCGAGCGGCTTCTGATAGATGTCACCCCCAGAAGAGCGGTCGATAATACGCGCGATCTCCTGGAGCACGGCGCGCTCCCCGGTTGCGGCTCCGGAGGATCTGGCCGCTTGGAGAAGAGCGTCGATTTCTCCCAGTTTTCCCGGAAGCGCCGGGAGTTCCACTGTTCTGAAGGCCTGGTTGTGCATGCTCATGTCTCTGCTCCTGATGACTTTCGGAGCAACGCCGGGCCATGCGTCTCGCTCCAGGCCCCAGGGAAAACCTTGCCCGAACGACCGCTTCTCTTCTCAAACCAGCGGATAAGTCCGGAACCCGACGAAGGGAGCAGCGACAGCGGACGCGACGTTTTCCGGATGCAGATTCTTCTTGGGAGAAGATCGGCAGACGGCCGGCTCCGTGATTGCCCCCCTTTGGCGTAACCGGCCGTCTTCTTCGCCCCCGGCTTGGGATTTAATGAGCCGAAGCGCCGACCCGGCAGATTTCCCGACCTTCGTTCCGGACAATGATCTGAAGCGAAAAGGCGCCGCCCTCCCGCACAGGCTTCTCGCGCAGCATTTCCGAAAGGAAGAGGATGGCCTCCCGCCAGGCTTCGGCGTCCGTGGACGCCGCGCCCTCAAGCGACATCTCGGCATCCACGCCGCTCAAGATGAAATCATAGGTCGCCATGAAGACTTCTACGTTCGGGGAAGTCGGGCGGGTCCCAAGTGGCCGATACCCGACACAGGGGGGCAAAGGAGAAGCTCCATGCCCCCCCAAGATATGGAACCTCGAAAATCGTCGTCGAGTTTCCTCGGGGGTGATTGTTAAAATGCCTCGCGCCCCCGAACTCCGAAAAGCTGCACTCGCCTATCTTATGGCTGCACGCATTGCTCATATGCGCCTTTTCCAGGCGGTGGAGATAGCGGACGCCGCTGCAGCCCAGGCGTTCAAGTCCTGGCTGATCGAAGAAGTCTTCTTCCGTCTAGCGGCCTTATCTATGGAACCGCACCGCGCGCCTCCTAGCGCAACTGGCTGTCTTTGCTTCCGCGCCGGTTGATGCCGACGGCCACAATCCGCGCATCCCTGCCGGACTGGCAGGAAACACAGGTCACGGCCCCTGGCATGGCGCGGCGACGGGATTCGGGAATGATGTCGCCACATTCGAGACAGGCGTCTCGCCCCGGCCCATTGGGAATACGAGCGCGTGCTGTGAGGACGCCGTCAACGACAGTGTCGTTAATCTGGTCAAGCACCGCGCCGTCCCTGGTCCAGCCTCCCGCCATAGATGATCGCCTCCGTCCTGATGATGAATGGAATATGGGGAGGCGGGCCCTAATCCCAGCTTGGCTGACCCGCGTGATCGCGCTGTCCGGAGGGTTTCAGATTGGCGACATGGCTGGCCCAGGTCTGAAGGGCCGCCCGCTTCTCCGCCATGTAGCTATAGCGGTCGTAGACGCCCGTGACGGTCGCGCCGTCCCGTACTGTATGGCCCAGCAGGTGACCGACGATGAAACGCCCTACCCCGTACCTGCCGGTCAGGGTCGTGGCGCCGGA
>LM523276.1:0-17056 GCA_000941615.1 Parastrongyloides trichosuri
ATTAAAATCAAACAAAACTTTATGATTGATATATGCTAGCTTTAAAAAAAAATCAAACAAATACGTTTAAGATGTATTATAAAGAAATGCTGTCAATTTTGTAATGCGACAATACGTACGCGCTTCTTCATCATAATACTTGTATATGCATCATACATTTGACAGTTTGTTTTGAGAGAAAATTTTGGTTTATAGCACATTTGATAATAGAATGTAATATACTTTTATTAAAATATTTATTTATTAGTCTTTATTACATAACAAAATGTTTTTATGCCATAGTTAAAGAATTAGGCAAACAACTAGAACTTGTTAATGGAACAGGGCATGTACCACATCCAATTGCTGAAACTTTCATGAATTTTCCTGACGTGACAGGTAAAAATTCAAAGTTGCTATCAAGTGTACCATCCGGTGTCCAAACAGCAGTTCCAGAGGATCCTCCAACTCCAAATGTATCTTGTTGAGCAGATAATATAGCATAAGCACTACAGTCAGAAGCTAAAAATAGTTATAATTTTTATTAAGTAAAAATTTTATTATAAAGAGAGGGTTCACAATAGAAATGCAAAACTATTAAACTAAAATTAATTCAAATCATTTCTTTTTTTATAACCGCTATTTTATTCAAATTTCCAATCTTCATCATCTTCCACTTAAACTATATCTAATACTTGTTTATCATTTGTTATTTCTCGCCATAAGTTACTATGTATGTTTGAAGCATCTGGCTTAATGCCGTATCTGGCTCTCTCATGTGCTCAATAAAGAATGGAATTGTTTGTGTTGTTTTGCATACCATAATATTCATATAAAATTGTACAGATTCAAGAGTTTCTGCCCAACTTGCAAGAAGTTTACAGAACACTTTTGAAATAATATCTGCTTCTATCTTGAACGATCTTTCACATTGTGAATTTCCACGGGTATGATTAGGGCATGTGGTGATGTGCCTAATGTTAAAGTTATTTAGATATTTCTTAAACTTTTCATTTAATGAGTCTCCACCATTGTTTGTCTTAATGATTTTCGGATACTGTCTAATCATGAAGACTCGTCGATGCAGCATTGGTACTAGACTATCATAATCATAGTTCTTCAGACTCAACAAAGTTACTGCTCTAATAAAGTTATCAATAACTGAAACAATGTAATAATCTCTATTATCACTACTTGGTTTTTTTTTTCCCACGAGGTCCATGTAGTAGTACTGACCTGGACACTTAAATTGATCAACTGCCTCTGGAGGTGGTATTCTTTTTATACCAAAATTTCTAAGCTTGCAAGTAAACACAAAGCTAAAAATGTTGCTATTTTTCCACGAAAGTTTATCATTTTATCTAGCCCTGGATGTCTGTTACTATAAGCTACCTCAAAGACTTCTTTAAGTATAATGTCATCCATTCCTCTATTTGCAGAAAATTTTTTAAAGTTTTCAAGAGAAGGTAATCTAATATCTGTATGTAATATGAAGATTTATAATGTAAAGAGTTTAACTACTGGGCTTTCTTACTATCTTCTTTATTATATCATCAGCATAAAAATGTATATAAAGAATTACCATTTTCAGACTCATGGAATTATGACGTAGATGATTTTATTTAAAAATTGGTCAATTAAAAGTTTAAAACTTATTTAAATAGTCAAGATACTAACTAATGTTAAATATAAAGATAATGAAAAGATATATGCAATATTTCTGTTGTTTTTTAAGGCACACTGTCGATTATTTATATGTAATAATTATTATAACTAATATTTAAACGCAAATTTTGTGTTAATTTCTTTTAAGTGTTTAATTATTAGTGCTCGACTCTAATATCTTTCTATTTCAAACGATGTTGATCTCATTAAAACACAACAAGAAGATGTTAAAATTCAAGAAACATTAAAGAATTAACGTTGCTAAAATTTAAAAAGAAGAAACAAATTCTGAACTTATTGTTATTTCGGACACTTTAGTTTTTTGAAGGTAAAAGAAGGAATTAGTTGTTTATGCTATATTTCTTCCATTGCTAAAACCTTAATGTATACTTAAAGATTACCACACTTGCAAACTAAGAAATCCAATTCCACAATGTCAACTTCTAATGAAATCAATTTCTACATCTCTACCTATGCAAGATTTATCTATTGATTTTCTTGGCCCATTCAAATTTACAGGATCTCCTAGTCAAAAATACATTTTAAACGTTATCAACAATGGAACTAGATTCATCTTTTCTATTTTTATGAGAACACAAGAAATAAAAGATACTATTGATGACTTAACAATCTAAATATTCATAAAGTATGGATTCCTCTTTATCATACGTTCTGATAACGGGGGTAATTTTATAAGCAATCCTTTCAAGAACTATTTAGAAAAGCTAAATATAAAAATGATTAAGTCAACACTATGCTACTCTAATTCCAACTCTCTAGTAGAGCGCTCTCTAAAAAGATAGACTTATAATGATTTAATTTATTAAATTAATTACATTATTTGTTGCTGTACAAAAGTCTTCTGTTAACAGAGAAATATTTGTGACATAGAAATTTCTGTGACTTAATGTCACAACTAATTCTGTGACATTAAGTCACAAATTGCTATAAAAATGTTCATGTGACAAATTGTCACAGATTTAATTGTGACATAAAGTCACAATATGTGAATATATTATAGTTGTGACATATAGTCACAATAAAATGATTTCATTTTTTAAGCAAATTTTAAATAAAAATTTTTTTTACATATTTTTATCGTATATAAAAAAAATCGTTGTGTGAGATAACATTGGAAAGATATAGTTTGACCCCGAATATTTTTTAATTATATTAAATTTTTTATTTATTGTTAAATATTTACTAAAATGGAAAAGAATTCAAAATTAATAGTGTGTCCAATTTGTTATGAAATTTCTGGAAATAAATTGCGTTTGGGATATTTAGAATTTAGAGGGCATTTGATATTAGGTCATAATAAGACCTTTTCAACTCATAAATGCTATTTTCAATCATGCCAAAAGGTTTCATCTCGAAAAACAAAAGAATATAAAAAGGAATCCTACATTTCTTATCTTCTAAAAGTTCACAATTTTGAAAAAAATAAAACAACAAATTCTGAATTATATGTTGCGGCTTATAGAAGTTTTTTAAATTCTAATAGAAATGAAATGTCTAGTAGTATTTCACAGGAATCAATGGAAATTTCTAGAGATGAGCAAAATTATTGTTTCATGGAGCTGGAAGAAAGTACTGATAGAATAAATGAAGCTATTATTGAAGAAGAAGGTACTAATTATCAAGAAGAAGAAATAGTTGATNAATCTCACTGTTTTCTGAAGAATCATTTAATAAGAAGCAAATGAATAAAATTGTTTTGATGGTGAAAAATATCTTGTTGTTTACGAATGATGAGGAAATTATAGATGTATCTTCAAAATTGAATACAAAAAATAAATTAATTCAAGATAAGGATACGATTAATCAATTATCTCTTTTAAATGAATTTGATGATCCTCAAAAAAACAGAAAAAATAACTTCTATTATATGGAGCTTTCTGAATACATACCAAGAGTTTTAGAAATGAATAATTACATTACAAATGGGAGTTCATTAAAGGTTTTGTTGTATTCAGATGACATCACCTATACATCACCAATAGGAAGTCATAAAAAAAGTATGTTTCATGTAGCCATTAAGTTTGCTGATTTTAAATCATCTAAAATTGGAATGATAAAAAGTTTTGGAAGTGAAGATAACAGAAATGTTAAGAATGACTTAACAACTACTATAAAACTGTATTTATATTCAAATTTTAGAAAAAAAGTGTTTTGTACCAAATACAAATGATTATGAATAGTAATCTAATAAAAGTAGTAAAAGTAAAATAATGTCTTTCTTTAAGCAATTTTTTATTTTAAAAAAACATACCTTACTATATTTACTTAATACATAATTCATGATAAAAAAACTAAAAAGGTAAAAAATAAATTAACATTTTAAAGATATCTAAAAAATGAGCATTTTACGTATAAGTAATTTTCCAAAAAGTCATTTCAAGTTGATGCTTCTAAGAAGAAAAATATGATCTTCAGGTATTCTCGAATGTTCTAGAAACATCGTTATTTACATTTTTCCAACTTCTAAATGATTAAACAAAATAATTTAATTATTTTATTAATTTGTTTAGAAGATATATCATAAAGACTTATAAAGTAATACTTAAAATATAAAAGGATGAAATAACTTTCAATAGTGAAAGATTGCCGTCATATAAATTCCTTAAGGGATTCAATCTTACAAGGCCTAACTAACAATAATTGTAATTGTTTTTGAAAAATGTATCTCGCCAAATCTATAGGTATTACAGTTAAGATTATTCGCGAACATAATATAATATAATATGTTCATGATATTTATTAATTAATTTTAGGGGTTATTGTATAAATTATAAATTACAAACACTGGAAGGCGCATTAGTTAGCGAGGTATTTGATTGGGTAAAAACAGTAAGTAATTAATAACCACCAACTAATTAGCGATTATCTTAAAACCTTTTAGATTTGGCCAAATTTGTTTGAAATTTTAATTGTGTGTGTTAATACTATTAATAATTAAATTTTTACGTTAGCGATCGTTTCCTTAGTTAGCGCATCAATAAAACTATCTTATTATCTATTATAATTTTACTGTTATCAAATTATTGATTTGTCTTGGTATATTTCTTATTGGTTCATCTGCATTGGGATAGTTTTTTCCAAAAGATGCAGGATCACTTTTATCAGAAATTATATTTCTAGATAACATTCTAGATCGACTTTTTCCAAACTGAGGAGTGGTGTTTGGAAACTCAGGTATTTCATTACTTGTATTATTCTTTGAATCTAATTCAATATTATGGATACGCATTTGCAATTGATTGATGATAGTTAGTGACACCTAGAAATAAATAACATTAGATAATGAAAAAGCTTAATATCATCACACTATATGATATTTAACATGATCGTAGTTAACATTGAAATATTATTTCAAAATGTTTTTATATATTTAAGTATAAAAATTTATTATTATTTTTAGTGTTTTATATATTACTTTTAAATATATATATATTTTTTTAATATTGGAATATTTGAAATATTATTTTGAAATATTCTTTGTTGTTTAATGTTGTATATATATTTGTGTTGTAATAATTATTTATTTTATAAGTTTTTATTTAACATTGGATACTAGTTATTGATAAATCTTGAAGTTTGACTAATATGTAAGTTTTATATATATTGTGTATAGTAGTTTTATTATTTTGTAAATACTTTTAGTTAATCAACATTGTGATTTTTGTTTTGAATATTTGTGTGGCCTTTAATAGTTAGGAGATCTCTAATTTAGGTATGTTTTATCGATTTTAATAATAAAAGTTTCTTCAGTTTGTGTACATTGGATATTTTGTGGTCTTTAGTAGTAGGGAGGTCTTTAATTTAGATATATTGAATTTTTTGTGGCCTTTGATAGTGAAAATTTCTTCAGTTTGAGTGCGTGTGTTTTTTTAATAATTTAAATTTTATAGAGGTAAGGTAATTAGAATTTTTTGTTGTAAGAATTTTAATTTTTGCATAATTTAATGTTATTTAATTGGTGATTTGTAGGCTTTTAAATATAATTAATTTTTTTGCAAGATTAATTTTCTTTAAACTAACATTATTTAACACGAGGTAGGTGTTTAATTTTTACAATGGATTAATATTTTTTGTATTTAGATGAATTTGGGTGATGAAGGAGGTTACAAAATATTTAATGACACGAATGGGATTTGTCATGCGTTGTTTGGTCTTTATGAAAAGGAGTATGAAATTGAGAATGCAGGTTTGGATAGAAATTATTATAAAATTAAGAGGATGGAGAGTAAAAGACATGATTCTGGAGAGGTCTTTCGAATGAATGCTGAAGTGGACTTTGAAGTTGAAAAGAATATAAGTGCTATTTGTGACATGAGATATGATGCTGGGAAAGCTTGTGTTGTTCAGTTTAAGAAGTGTTCTGAGGAAGAGGAGATTTCTAATAGTCATCGTTTATTTGGGCATTTTGTGTAGTGTAAATCGGTACCATTTTTGGCAAATGAGAAAAAGTGTCGTGAGGTCTATGTAACAATGGATTTTAAGTTTTCACATTTTGAGGATGCTGAATCAGAATCATTTTACTTAAGGGACATTTTGACTGGAAAGGATCACAAAGTAGCATGTGCACCACCGCAGAGAAAGTTATTTGAGGACTCTGATGAGGTTATTGAACACTTTAAAAAGTTTTGGGACACAAAAAATGGTCAAATTATGTGTAATCTTCTTTTAAAAGGTCATGATTATAAGGAGGTTCGTATGTTGAATCCTTCTTATGTAGATTCAGTGGTCAAAAGTAAACTTTTAACAACAAATCAGAGAAAGGCAGTATTAACAATGGCTTCTCGTTATCCGGTTACTATAATTAAAGCTTCTGCTGGAACGGGAAAGATTCAAGTGTTAGCATCAGCGGCTTTGTCAACAATTAATGAGAGACAGTTAATTGTTTGTAATACAAATAGTGCACCAGAGGCAGTTGTAGCACGATTAAGAAAGTGGTGTACTGAAGATGAAAAAATTATTAGATTGAAGTCGACATTGGCCTCTATTAGATATCCGGATCTTCATAGATGTGGTGAAGAGTATTGGTACAATAATATAATACCGGCGAATATTGGTTCTTTAGGCGCAAGTGATCGTGAGATCTTTAAAAGTTACCTTGAGTATAAAGCTCGTTTTAAGGATCTTGTTAATTGCGAAAAACGAGATGATCTTGAACATAAGTTCTTTGATAGATTGGAGAGAGTTGCAAGAAAATTGGATACTTGTAGAAAGAAGTTGGCAAGAATTATTATGGATGTTTTATTCTGTCCTATATATGTCACAACCATCGATTATGCTGTCCTTTACTTAAGACAGAAGTTTCCTACTATTGGATTTAGAAAGATTTTTTTTGATGAAGGATCTCAGGTTAGATTGAGTGATATTCTTGTCATTCTTTCATTATTTCCAGGGACCTCTTTTTCTGTACTTGGTGTTNGTAGTTGATGCTATTTTTACTAGACCACATGACTTTCATTATTATTAGGAAAGATTGATATTTAACGCTTTTTTTTCTAATTGATTTCTAACATACTGGGTGATTTTTAAATAAATAAAATATGATATTTTATTTTGTGTATTGTTCTGTGACGGTTATTTTCCTTTGACATTGTTTATTGTGTGTTTTTTGTTTAAAAAATATTGTAGTTATACATACATAAATTTATAAAAAAATATTGATTATGTCTTTAAGTATTGAAATGGGCGGCAGACCGAGATTTATGCTACAAATATGTACTTAAAAAAATATAAACGTTAAAAATAATACCCGTAAATATCTCCGTCCCAATAAAACGTTTTCAAAAATAGCATTCAAAACCTCGGTTATTTCATTAAACGTTTACGTTGTTTAAAAAATATTGTAGTTATACATACATAAATTTATAAAAAAATATTGATTATGTCTTTAAGTATTGAAATGGGCGGCAGACCGAGATTTATGCTACAAATATGTACTTAAAAAAATATAAACGTTAAAAATAATACCCGTAAATATCTCCGTCCCAATAAAACGTTTTCAAAAATAGCATTCAAAACCTCGGTTATTTCATTAAACGTTTACGTTTAAAAAAAAGATCTAAAAATATAAAAAACATTTATTATAATAAACATTTTGTAAAAATATATGACATTGAAATGAACAAAGAACAGTCTCCGATAGTGAGCTTTCTGTATTGTATTCCACCTACGCTTATCTATACTTACTGATCAAATTAAATTAATTTTAATGAAGGAACATCTTCATAATAGGCTCTTGCTTTTTTTTAATCGTTATTAGTAATAACTATGACCAAAGTTTTACTACTATTCTGAAGAATATAAAGTTCAAGTTGAAGATTAATCGTAATGACGTAAAAAGACAAGCTTACCGGGGAGATGTAAAATAGATGCCTGTAATCTAATGTTTAAATTTTATTTATATTTTATTGTATATATTGTACTCTTTTGTTAAATAAATTGAATTATTTTTACGTTTTGTATACAACATAATTAATAAAATTATTCTCAATTTAAACTAATTCTAAATTATGCAATATTACATTATTCTAGAACTTATATTAACAATCCAGTCAAGAGTAATTCAATGTTCTATCAATCTTTCTATTTTTAAAAGTTTTCTTTTATTATCCTTTCTATTTTTTGGAGTTTTCTTTCTATCGTCCTCTCTTTCACATGTTGAATTACTTCTAGTTTGTACTTTCTAGATCTCTTTTAATTGCTTTTTTTCAAAAAGCTTTCTTTTTATTTTTCCATTTTTTCTATGTTTTTTCTGTTACCTTTAAATTTTTGTAATTTTCAAAGTGCACTTTTTCAACTCGTTATTTTTATATATAGTTTCTCCGAGATTTTTCTTCCATGCTAATGTCTATCCCTTTAATCTTTCATACATGGCGTAAAAATAATCGCTTCTTTGCTTTTTGTTGTGTAGTCCAACAATAAAAATATATTTTAATACAACTTAATAATTAGAAGTGCGCGCGCATTGAATTGTGTGAATACTTTTAGTTTTTATAAAGAAAGAGAGATTTTCTTAAATTAGAGACTAAAGTAGATGTAGCTAGTTTATCCTACTAGAAAAATACCACTAGCCAATCTGTTAAAACCATTGGATCAGGTAAGTAATTTTTAAATTTCTGAGTTTTGGCAAAAGTTTTTGAGAGATCGTATAAAGAAAATATTTGATTACAAGGCCATCGCAATTTGAAGCATCGAAAGACTTAATTCTGTCAATAGTTTTAAAATGAAAGTTGAATAGGATTTTCTGAGATCGTAATCTAATTTAAGATCATTCGTAATAAGGCATAACCTATCGTGAATATCAAATTCATCCTTAACTAAAGATACATAATAGTTATTGACTTTAGCTAACACGTCGTTAGACGAGAGACCTTCAAAGTCATCAATTTTTTTTTTGATGAAAAAGGGGTCTTGAGAGAAGAAAATAAATTTAAGATGACCTTCATCATTAATATGTTTAAAAAGGGCATTTTTAATAATAATGAAAAGATTAAATGTTTCTTTCAAAACACTCAAAAGCACTATGTATAAAATAATAACAAATTTAATATTAATACACTTCATGTAGACTGAAGTATTATCAATAGTTTCTACAAAAGTTAACAAAACAACTTTGTGTTTCTTTTTTCTATTCCATCTGAATTTATTTTTACATTCTTCTCTTTTATGACCCCGATAATTACATCTTAAACATACAATATTTAATGTAGCAGTATTGCTATAAAGCTTGATAAACTTATTCTTATTTAAACTAAAAGCTTTTTTAATTTTTATAATATATAAAGTTTAATTGTGTTTGTTAGTTTGTAAACATTGTGTTGTTTGCGATACTAATAGTTAGAGCGTTTACCTTAGCCAAAATTTTAGCACGTGTGGGTACACCCTAAGACCGCTTTTGAATATTATATATTTATAGTCAGCAGTTGAAGTATTCTGTTGGTATTCAGTTGTTATCTGAATTGTATTGCAATATATAACGATAAATATAATTGTATTAATTTGTATATCATTATATTAAGACCAAATATAGTATTCTTCTTAATTTTCCACTCTGTTACACACGATTAGTTCAAAGTTAATTTAAATGAGTCATCATTTGGTTTATTAATAAAGCATTATTATAGAGACTGATTTCTTTTAAGACACGTAAATCTTTATCAATTCTAGTTTTCTTTCTTCCAGAATCGTCTGATGGTTGATTGCTATTGTCCATTTTTCTTTCTACATGTGATTTTTATAAAGTTTTTTTGCAGAAAACATTTTAAAAAAAACTTACTTTTGATCTAATTCTAGTACCTTTAGCAAAAATGCACTATTTTTTTATAATTGTATATAAAGCACTAATATTCGATTTGCTACAAAGTGAAAAAGAGATAAACTAATTATATAATCTAAAGATAATTTCTAAAAATAAAAGTAAATAAGTAAATAATAAATTAATCACTTACTGTAAATGTATCTATAATAGCATCATCGAGACCCACTGTATAATTATCGGCGTAGGAACCTGAGATTTTGTTATATCCTTTGCTTCTTTTGTAGTTTAATTTTTCTATGTCTAAGCTATCATTATTCTTTTTTTATAAAAGCAACATTTTTTGAATGATAATCTTCAATAGCATTTTTATTGGTAGTTTTGTTTAAAGAAGTTTATAAAAATAAATAAAGAGAAAATACATGTATATTTTATTTACGCAATTTAATAATAATTTTTTATTACTTTACTTATTTTTATGCAACAGTTGGTCTTTTTGGATTTTCATTGTCTGATAACCAAACTGTTATATAATCTCTTCTATGAGCTATTTTGGAGTATTTTTCATAGTCTCCTTCTTTGGCGTAGGTGTCTTCATGACCTTTCGTCTGTTTCCAATGTTTGTTGAAGTATTTTACCATATTTCCACATATGGGGCACTTAACAGGGACACGGACTACTTTCTTCTTAAGCTTCGAGCTTCCAGACTCAGCAGCTTTATCTTCAGATGAAGATCTTCTTCCTTTGTAGCCTGGAAGGACTCTTGAAGGAGCAGGAGTGGGAAGGATGGCATCATTCATCATATCCCTGCCATATTCCTCACTACTGTCCTCAGAATGTACCGCAAAAGTACGTGTGTTTGGGGCTAAAAAGAAAAAAGTTAATAAAGCTCTGAAAACAGTATAAATTTACAATTATGGGCCTTGCCCGGGATTATCTCCGTTGAAGACTGGTCACATTCTTCGTTTTCAGGGGAAGCAACACCCTTTTTGCTGCAACTTCCTGAGATGGAAAGCATCTCCAATTCTTTTTCAGGTGTCTTAAAGACAGTTACCGAAGTAACGTAGTTTTCAGCAGCCTTCTTGGGTGTTGAATATTTTTGGGACTGGCTCGTAACTCCAATATTCTTCATTGGAGATCCATCAATTGGAGATGGAATTCTTGGTGTGGATCCACCACTTTCACTAGATGTATCAAGATCTCTAGGAGCTTTCTTAGCCTCAGCCTCCTTCTTGGCTTTCTTGGCAGCAGCCTTCTTAGCCTTCTTCTCCATCTTCTCCTTGAAGAGCTTTTCTTCTAAAGCCTTTTTAGCCTTTTTGGCTTTTTTCCTTTCTTTCTTCTCGGCCTTCAACTTGGAACTTTCATTAAGATTCCAAGTTGAATCTTCAAGGCACTCAGCTAACTTCTCTTCAACAGTCTCCTCGGCAGCTGGCTTTGGAGACAGTGACATCTTCACTCTTTCAGCGTATGTCTCTTTTTTTTGGGTTTCGGAGTCGGAAGAGTCCGAAAAGATGATGTGACGGTTCATCTTAACGGGCTCAACCTTTTTTGGTCCAAATTTCCTTCTAAGGAGTTCTTTTCTTGGATCCATATTTTATAATTTTATTTTGTGCAAGCACGCGTATATTTTATTTTTCTATAAAAATAATAAATTAAAAATAACATAAGAAACATATTAATATAATAAATATAAGCGAAAAAACGAAGTAAAATATATAATAATAATATAAAAAATAGATATATATAGTAATAATATAAAAAAATATGTAAAAATGTTTTAAAATATACAGAAGTATTAAATAAATATTAAATAAATTAATTAGAATATTTTTATATGAATATTTCCATAATAGATAGAGGTATAGGGAATAATAATTAATACTTTACAAATGCAACAAATTTAAAAATGGGACAACTTTGTTTCAGAAAAGTCATTTTGTTTCTTCTATAACAAGATATATTTGTTTCAAAAAAATCACTTTGAAATAAAATATGCCCTATTCAATTTTATATTTATATTTTTACAATTTTATTACTATGAAATATCGTTATTAATTAATATATATTATATATAATTACGTGTATTATTTTATTATCATCTTAACTTATATTAACTTTTTATATTTAGTAAAATCTGATGATTTTGGTAAAGAAAATAATGATGACTAGCTAAGGAGAGGTCACTAAAAATTTATATGTATATAAAGAGATATACATGTTACTAACACTTCAAAAAGAAACTGTTAATTTTTTTATAGAGCCATTGTCTAGCGTTTATTTATTATTATGTATTATTATAGGTTGTAAACTAACTTTATATAGATTATTACTGCTGATATTATATAAAAGAAACCTCTAGTATTAAAGAGGGTAAGTAATATTTTTATAACAAGATTTAAATTAATTATTGTTTAGTTTTACTATTATCTGAAATAAATTGCTGCATAATAAATTTCATTACTTAGTGACTATAATCAGAACAGGTGGAAGCCTAAATTTAAAAATTTTATTATTTTCAGATTAATATATACATTATGGTTACTGATTGGTACACTGCGATTAAGAAGAAACTGAACAACATTAAGTTTTACAAGACACCCCCTGCTACTGTTCAGGAATGTACTTTTAAAATTAAATTCTTTGTGGACCGTTGTGAATTTGAAGAAAGAAGGGTCACCTTTTGTGACAAAGAATTATTCATTTCTGGAAAGCTATTATTAAAAGATGGGTAAGTCTTCGTTTCAATTGAAATAGATCGTTTAAAAGAATGTATGAATAAATCATTAGAAAATTTTACAGTTAATAAATCCAGTAATAAAGAAATGGATCAAGTTGTATTGTTCAAATACTTAGAAAATGTTAATTGTGAAATTATTGTTAAAAGGGTTCTGAAAATAACTATTTGCTCTAATATTTTTAATTTTAAAAAGTATCAAAATGGTCATGTTACTTACATTGTATGTGAATATGAAAATGTTTGAAAAAGTCTTGCTGAGCTTTATGGTAATTTACATGAAGCATTTGTTGATTTATCTGTAAATTCAAGAATCTGCCGCACAACATTTATCAACTCTATTAAAGGTATTGTAAGAGAGAAAGTACTTTTACAAATATCAATATAATATTAAATAGAAATCAAAAAGAGTTGGTTTCTTGTATTGCTTATGAAAATAATCTACCACTTTTGATTTAAGCTCCACCAGATACTTACAAAACTATTTGTACTTTAATGGCATCACTTATAAGACTCTATAGTGGTAAAAGTACAGTTATCGCGTCAAAAACAAATGATGGGTGTGTTGCTGGGAAGTTACAAATATTTAAATTAGTTAAAGATGAATTTACTTTTCCAGATTATGTTGATGTTATTGCACATATAACAAGTACATCATACTTGTATGATTCAAAATTCAATACTTTATCTTTCTATATACAGTAGATTGGTTTGTAAAAATCAGACATTTTAATAAATTACTTGAAAGTTTATTACTTATGGATGATGAAATAGACTATCTTAAATATGCCTTAAAAGTTTATTCAAAAATTATAAATGTTTATGAAGTCTAAAGATTTTTTTAGATCTGTACTTGACTTAAGTAAATCAGAAGATTTGGGAAAAGTTAGAAAGATACTTACTAGATTTTTATTGAAAGTAAACAAACCAAGAATCATCCTTTCAACATTAAATAAATTACTTAACGATGAAATGATTGAATGTTCTATTCCTGTTAATACAATGTTTTGTATTGATAAATGTGGTCAAATAGAAAGATGGATGTTGATTCATTTTACATTAAAGTATACAAAAGAAAATTTTGTTTTTATGGGAGATCCAAAGCAACTTAAACCATACAAATTGATTAGATGTGCTAACAAAATTTTAAATTCTTTTTATCAGCACTATGTATATAATCACAATTATACGAATATTACACTTGATATTTCTTATAGATTCAATAGAGACTTGTCAACATTTGTCTCTGAATCTTTCTACAGTGGTTCTCTTATGTGTGGTTCTGGCAATTTTAATTGTAGTGGAATTAATAACAATGGATATTATTGGTTTAGTGAAAAACATCATGAATCTATTGAGAAAAGTTCAAGTTTATTGAATAGATATAAAACTAATAATGTTTTATACTTTGTGCAAATGTTACAAAACAACAATATAAAAATGTTTGATATTGAAGTACATTGTTTTTATACTGGGCAACAAGATTATCTAAGGACTAAGTTACCAAAAGATATTAATGTAGTTACTGTGGATCAATGTCAAGAATTGAAGTTTGAATATACAATTGTTTGCACTACATCATTAAAATCTACAACTTTTGTTGATGATAACAATAGATTATGTGTTGCCTTATCTAGATGCAAAAAAGGAATGTATTTAATTTTGAATAAACCTTTGTATATAGCAAAAATAAAGAGTTTTAATTGATACCTAGTTAAGATTTTATAACATAAATATTTGATTCAATAATAATGCACTCTTTAAAAACAATACAATATAATATTAATGATATAATTAGTTATTAACTTATCTTCAGATACTTACTGAGGTTTCTAAAACGATATAAACACAGGTAATATAATAAATTAATATGATGACACTTAACAATAAACTCTACAAAAATAGATGATATAGAAAAAGTAATCAAAAAACTAAGAGATAGTTAGATTGCATAAATAAGTTGATCGTTAAGAAATAAGCCTTTATATTAACATGGGTATTAGATTTCCAAATTTATTTCACTATGTTGAAAAATTAAACTGAATAGTAAATTTATTACAATTATATAAAGAAAAAAATTATATGCACTAGATGGACAAAAAGCATTATTTTTACCAGAAATATGCAACTTTTTCTTTCTGATACACAAAGTTGTACTCAAAAATTGAGAAAAAAAATTTGTTTCTAAAATAAATTCAAGTTAATATTTTAAATTTTAATAAAACAAAAGTTTACAAATTATACAAAAAGAAAAAGATAGATGATCTAACATTTGTAAGTATTCTATCGCCGTCGCTAAGAACCCTGATACATAATTAAATCTAATTCACGTATAACTAAATTTAGTATTTTGATTGTTCAAACTTGTAGTGTCATATTATTATACTTGGTAGATATTTACATCTGCCTTCAACGATGAATAGATGAACGACAAAAGCCGAAGTGCAAGCTGGTTATTTATTTTTTATTAAGATGTTCAAATAAAGATAAATCTATTGTAACATTATTTTAGGATCATAAATTATTGGTTAATAAATAATAACTTTTAAAATTTAGATGATGAATGTTTATAAAATTTTCGTTGCTCAACTTCTTTTCTTTGTATTATTTACAAACTTTTAAGCACAACTTTGGGCCTTTAGGAAGAAAAAGTTGTATATTTTTAACAAAAATAACATTTTTTGCCTATTTATTTGTATTTTGTACATACAAATACAAATAGTTTTTAACATATTTACTTAATAAAATAGTCACGCAAAATACGTATTTTTAAAAATTGTTTTTAATTCTTAAGTTAAAAGGATTACTATGTTGCTTGTAATAATTGTTAACTGAATCATTATCGTAAACGCGTCTGTATTCAACATCTATATAAAAATCTTCCTGTCCATTAAAAAAGAGATAAGCATAATTAGATTGTGATTTTACAACAATATTTGTATGTTCATTACACAAACATAATCCAGTTGCTCCAATATCTTTTTGAAGCTTTAATTCAAATCCCGTATTTTCAGTACAAATCACATGTGTACTCGTTTTTATACGTTTTATATTAAATTCTATATTAAACCAATCTGTAGTTTCAAAATGGTAATAACAGTTAACTTTTCCTCTCAAGCTTATGTTATATGCATTTTCCATTCCATACCTTCTTGGTCCTTTACAATCTTCATCTGAAGCTTTTAATCTTTCACAAAAATCTCCTTCAAAGCCATTTGGACACAAGCATTTTTTGCAATTATTTGGATCTTTATATCCATCATGTTGACACTGCTTTGAAACAGTGTCTTCACATTCTTCGCTTTTGCAATAATGCGTGTTAATAAACTTATGGTCATTAAAACTTAATCCATCATCACGCCCCATCATATCATTATATACTTCAATTTTTGCTGAAATTGGTGGTTGTTTATCTTTATGACAAAAATATCTTTTCATGTGACCCACAGATCCAAAGTCATATCCACCGACTTCTAAATGTTTATACTGATCTCCAAGTTTATCTAATAAATAATCAGCTTTGCATTTTTCACTAACATTTTTTTTATCTACTGTTATATATGAATCTCGATCAGAACGTTTATGTGGAGGAACCATTCCAAATGCATAAAGTACTTGTGATTTAATACATCCTGGAATATTTCTGCATTCTTCATAAAATACAGCATTTACCTTATTATTATTTGAGTCGCTATTTGTTGTAAATGTATTTGTTAACCATCCTAGTACTAAACTGACATCTTTATCATTTTTGTCTGTTTTTTTAGAAAATTTAAGACATGTTTTGCTTTCTAAATCATATATAAGGTTATCAATTATTGATCTTAGTTCATTTTCGCCATTATCATACCTATAATAAACTATGGCTTTTGGGACACTAGGATCAGGCTTAGGAGTAGTTGTTCTTGAATAATATTCTAAATTTTTTCTTGTATATTCCGCTACTTTTCTAGGATTGTTTTGAAGATAAAACTAAAAATTATTTCAAGAAATTATAAATTCAAACTTACGCAATTAAAAGATAATGAATAAAATGTTAGTAGATATACAACCACATTAAAAATAATTCTTTTCACATAAGAATTTATCATATTTTGTAAATTAAAATTGAATTTGACTTAATAAAAATAGATGCGTTTAAATATACAAATTAAATAAAAAAGATAGTTTACTTAAACAAATAAAACATTAAAATTAATTAAATATTGTTAAATAATGTTAAAATGACTTTTTGTTTTAACAATTGCAAACATACAATATTTAGTTAATTAGCGTAATGTTCTACTTATTACTGTAAAATATCTGTGGCACGCTAAAAGTAAAGTATTACAAAATATATTATCATAATTAATATTTAAAATAATACCTCGAGAAAATAAAATATTTTTAAGACTGTTACTCGTTTT